>JBAMJV010006267.1:0-57629 GCA_037951105.1 Echinarachnius parma | reverse complement strand
ACCTGATATGTTAAAGGAAGGACGGAAGCAAATTATGCATTGATTGCACCGGCAGGATATTGTAGGCACATTGATTACGTATAGCATACAACGTTTTGGGGATTTACCACAGAACCCATATTAAATAACTTGGAATACATTGCAATCACACCATGATGACGATGACATCTTGCAATATAGCAGATTCAGGAATAAGTGGGTGTTACATTAGGATTAAAATATGTAATATGATTCAGCGAGATATAACGGGTAATGATTTGCTCAGAGGGAATAACAACTGCACGAATAGAAAGAGACAAAATGTATAAATTATCAATTCCACATCTCAATGTCATTGTAAAACGACACTTACATTGTGATGAGAATACAATGTATAAGTAGGTGATTTGACAGTTTACCTGCGGTGATAATGGCATCTCCTCGGCTGTCTGGAAGAAAGCTCATTATACTTTAATCCTATCAAGTTCTAGTTCATTCACGTTTGACTTGTTATACATATTAAAATTACAAACCCATATATAGAGTAAACCTAACTTGTCTTTATATTACACATGAACTGAAATACTGTATACACTGTCAGTGGCGTATCGAGGGTAAACGGATTGGGGGGGGCACAACTGCGAGGGAGTGGAGCGACCAAGCCCATGGGCGCGTAGCGCCCGAGGGGGGGGGGGGGGTGGGGGAGGGTGTGGGAGGGGGGTGTCCCCCCTCCCACGGTAGGGAGCTTTTGCAAATTTTCACTTGAAATAATGCAATCTGGTGCATACTTTGGAAGGAAATTTGATAATACTGAATTAAAGAAATCAGGACTTAAATCATCTCCCTCATGATAAAGTATACAAACACAATCGAACCTACGTGTATATGCACACACACCAGACTCAAATACGCTCACGTCGTATAATATCCGTGCTTGTCTATACTTATTGGGGGAAGGGTGTGGGAGGGGGTTTACCCCCTCCCACGTGGAGACATTTTTGAAATTGGTGTTTAAAATATCACTGTAGAAATAGGGTAATTAGTGTCTTTTTATTTGTTATTGTATTATAATAGTGAACCTACTCGTAACGTATTTTTAAACGGGAATAGCGAGGAAAGATTGAGCCTTGCATGAGATGGATCCACGTGATCCTGTATACTATAGAGCCATCGATATAGTATAGGCATTGAGCTCCAATGAAACTAAGCAAGGGCGTCAACAACTTCTCAATGAGTGGAGGAGGGTGTGGGAGGGGGTGTCCCCCTCCCACAGTAGGGAGCGTCTGTATTTTGGGGCGTGAAATTGTGCGATTTGGTGCACACCTAAGACAGAAATTTCACTTAATATATAGTATATAAGTATGGAACCAAACAAACATAATGACAAAGGGAGGGGGACAGTCTCCTCCACTTTCAAATGTGGGGGGACATGATATTCCAAAATGCGCATATGGACCGAATTTACTGAAAGATATATCATTTCAGATTATTTTATTTTCTGTGACGGTGTGCTATAGATGAGGGTTTAATAAACTTCGTTTGAGGTGTGCGTTTGAGAAATTACACTGCCCAACACAGTTCGAAAGGTGAGTTCAAGCAAACCGAAATGAAACTTGCAATATGAGAAACAGTATGCGCGCGAAGCGCGCGGCAAAAAACAAGATTTACAGTCCTTTTCAAACTAAAAAAACCCAGCTATTTTGAAGATTAATTATTTATAAAAATGTGTCTTTCCTCTCTTTGGCATTATATCACTCGTTTTTTTCTTCCTCATTTTCGGAATTGTTGGGGGGGGGGGGGGGGGGTGGGGGGGGGGGGCCAAATGATATGCTCGCCCCCAATATTTATTTTTGTTTTGGGGGGGGGGGGGCGGGCGACCACACTCCTGCCCCCAGGATCGACGCCATGGAAGGGGGTGTTCCCCTCCCACTGTAGGGAGCTTTTGCGAATTTGGGGCTTTAAATTGTGCGATTTGGCGCATACCCGAGACCAAAATATATGATTCGTAGTGCAAGCTATATAGAATAAAACATACATAATGTATGCATATTAAAAAGTAGGAGGAACAATCACCTCCACTTTCAAATGTATGGGGAGGGGCATGCCCCCCCCCCCCCCCCCCCCCCGTCCCCTGCCTGTTGTCGCCCACTTTTCAAGTACCGCGTGACTAGACCCATGACACGGGTCCCTTGAGTTAGTTTCAGTAGGCCTATGCTCAACTGATGCAGATGTCGACTCTGGAGAAAATGACTAGTGCTCCTTCAATCATGATCATCAACAATATGCCTAGATATGCATCATGAATTAATGGAACGGGTGCATTTGGAGTGAAGAAATTAGTAAAGGAAGTTTGTCTTTACCTAGACATTTAGGACTACGTAGTGCAGCTATGCGCCTTTACAACCTGCATGAAGGCGTCAAATGGTCAAAATTATCTATACAAGCGGGATGCAGATTCAAGATCCTAAAAAGGCCCTTGGTATGATGGACGATTTACCATGCGCTAGGAAGTTTGTTAGGCCTATACGCGCTCTATGTCTTCTGAATAGTTGAGCGTCGATCCTCGCGCAAGGGACTGAAAATTTGTATGAGGCGCTTTATTGGAAGGATTCTTCAAACTGATATAGGTGCGCTATTGCTAGTACTATGGTACGACCGTTATGTTCTTCTTTATCATCGTTGATAACATCATTATCATCACACATTAAATAAAACATGATAATAATGAATGATATAGACACATTTGGCTGTCGGGTCGTCATTTTTTTTTTTTTTTTTTTTGCCAAACGATTGGGGGGGCACGTGCCCCCCCCCCCCCCCCGTGCCCCCCGTAGCTACGCCACTGTACACTGTAATGACATTAGAGCGTTATGTTTTACAATCTATGTGACTTAATATTTAAATGACTTATCAGTTTACCTGTGATGATGATGCAATCTCATCCACGGTCTGAAAGAAGGCTCCATGTACTGTGATGTAATTACCCACGCCGATGAAATCGGCAGGGGGTTATGTAAAGGGTTCCGTATGTTTGTTTGTTTGTTTGTTTGTCTGTTTTTTTTTTTTTTTTTTTTTTTTTTTGTTTGTTTGTGTACAAGATAACTAGAGAACGGGTGAACGGATTTGCACCAAATTTTCAGGGAATGTTTGGATAGTGACATGGAAGAATCGATTAGATTTTGGTGATGATTGGTTGACCCCTGCAAATTCTGTGGAACCTTGAAGTTTGAGTATGTATTTATTGGTACGGAAATTGACAACAATTACGGGAGTACGGAATGGCGCTGAAATGTTACGGATTTTGGGAAATCCGATAATGCACTACCGTCTATGCATTTCTATTTGTGCTCCGTGCGATCGCGATGGCACACACGCACTAATGTACTTATCACACACACACAGTCTCTCTTCTCCTCTCCCTTCTCACACTAGTCTCTCCTCGTCTCTCCCGTCTCAAATCATTTCAAGAAAACAACGTGGCGCACACGCCATGCCAATAGATGTACTTACACATAGTACACACCCGCATGTAATGTGTTGTGCATATTGCAATGCATAAATATTAGGCATATCTATACTACACAGGCAGCTAGTAAAAACACATGCGAATCGGCAGATAGCTGTCATGAAAAGATCTAAAATCATATTTATGCAAGAGAAATGGACATAAAAGTTTGCAGAATCAGGAAGATAAGGTATCTGTTATTGTTTGTAATAGTTTATTTTGTTTGAATTCATGATTTATGTTACATTTATCGCCAATAAATTGGACAGATGTCGGCATTTTCAAGCCCTCCCTGCAGGCATACCCAGTCAGCATAGTTTACTATGCCTGGAGTTGTGGGGGATTCTGTTCAACGGTTGATCACTATGTTTTTAGGATGCATCGGTAAGCAAAACAGGGTTGAGGCCGACGAAGGGGTAGAACAGGGCTAATGGGAGGCGTGGGTATGCTGACTTTGTCGGCCTTCTAGTTCAGTGTCAGTTCTGTCAGATGAGGCATCTTACAGATCCAGGATGCTAGATGACTCGATGACGAAGATGAGTCACTAATACGTATACTGGCTAATATTAACGTCTTGATCTGCGAAAGGAATGTGATACTAATTTATTTACATTTCACCTTCAATTTATACATTCTATTTCGAGGCGTATCATACTGTCCAGTATTGTATTATATGAAATACTCATGTTTATTAAGAATGTGAACATGCCTCATTTTATCATTTATTTCCTAGTTTCGTAGTTTATACATTTTCATGATATTGTATACAAAGGTCATCGAAGTCGCATTTTAACTGGGTTGATGACGACGTCTAGTGTGATACAAGTTCAGTTTGTAGAGGTGTAACAAATTTTAATATCAGTTTGATGTGATGCAAACGATTTAGTCTGCGTTAGGGGTGGTACAAATGTTCATAGATGATGGACTACTTGTTGGAATACACTGCCAAATAAAGTAAATGCTCCTGTTTCTAAAATGCATTATCAATTTGATTCTAAATGAGAGAAAGTATACATAGATGGTACCGGAAGATCTGTCAGCCAAATGCTAATGTGCAGTACTTGGGTTTTACCAGACACTCCAATGTAAATCACAATGCAATAATACTTTCACTGTAAAGATGATGCCCTCTGATATGCTTTTTGAAGAAGGCATTAGATGTGTTTATTGTCAATAATAATCTGTTCAATATTTACAATTTACAATACATACATATTCATATTACAGATAAATATATACACATTGAATACAATGGAATAATTGACAAAAGGAGCTAACAAAATAACACAATGCTAGTCGAGGTTAGCCTCGATAATAATAAATTACAAAAACCAAAAAATACATTTCAGCTGAATTAACTTATTTAAACTATGTACACACATTGAAATAGTATAGTAAGAATTCATCACAACCTGAAATGAATTATTTGTCATTAATGACTGTTGTTCTAAACATAGTACTCGCTGCAAATGTATTGTTTTAGTGATTAGCAAAAGCTTTTTTGGTTTACATTTTCTCTTAAATCCATCGGTAGATTGATCCACAAATGCCCTGAAATTGATATTGATTATCTTCCAACATTGGTTTGAATTTTAATAAGGTATCATGAAATATTTTATCGTGCGGAAACTGGCATGTCCATATGACAAACACGGTTAGTATCATAAAACATCGATCTTCGAAAGAAAAAAAAAAATCTATATATTCAAGTTAGATATTAAAACGTAAATAATCTGTGTTTTCAACAGTTAAAATAAGAGATAATACGACATGGTATATATGTAAACAATACCTATCGCACGATGCTACATTATAAATGTTTAAATGTGTATAGACTTCTTGTTTCTCGTCCCGACTCTAATGACATTCTATAGATTATTCATCTCATCCTTCACACTCGGTTAGACAACAATATACTCTGGCATGGAGTTCCCCTGTAAGTGCCTTGCTAAATTTCAATTGAAAGTCGCCATGTATGTGGGACTCTGATATTTTGATTTTAAGACGAGAGCAATTAACCCGCTAGACCAAGTCACTTCCGGTGATAATAACATCAATGTATGCTGTAATCTTATCACATGAACATTTTATAAAAACAATGTTCTCTTAAATACAAATCTTATTTTCGTACAAAATATGTACAAACACCTACAGCGAGATGCACATAAAGGATTGGCAGTAATTTGGAAATGAGGTTTAAATATGTTTATAACTCTTGTTTCTCATCCAACTCTGATTGAATATCCTTGGATTATTAATTACATCGTTTTTATGTGCCTGGCTAAATTTTAAATACAATAGTGTGAGACTCTAATTCGCGATACTGGCATTGAAAGACGAGAGTCCGGTCCACTATAGACAGCAGGACTTGCAGTGACAATGATACACTGACATCAATGTATGCTGTAATTCCAACAGATGGATGTGCCTTAGTAATGTGAACAATACTGTGAAATGACTGTATGTGAAAGCAAATACGCCATGATTAACACTACTCTTTCATTTTAATAATTTGTTAGTATCTCTACACGTCCGTAACGCTATTATTCTTCTTTAGGTATGTTGAATGTCCTGTGCTGTTTAACGTTAGTCGAAAACACTGAATAACGTGAATAAACCGGTGTCTGTTTAATTGCAGTTCATTATTGTTCGAGAAATACTTGTCTTACACCTAGCCTATCCTGTCCATGGCGTCGAGATCACGGGGGGGGGGGGGGGGGGGGGGGAGGGGGGTAATTTACCTCCAATATTTGAGGTGCGGGGGGATGGTCTGCATTATTACCCCCCCCCCCCCCCCCCATATTTGGGGTTTAGAATTACATGTAATTACATTACATAACAATTACGGGACATTGCCCCCTCTCATTCTTTATTTGATACAATAGTCTTGAGATCTTGAGATTGCTAAACAGCCAAAATACATTCATCCCCGGGACTCCCTTTAAGGCCACCTAACCCACTCCCCTGTACACACTAATTCAGGATTTCTTGCAATGCTCACACAAATTGAGCTCACTATACATAACTTCCTATTTGATAGGTAAATATGTATGTATATACATAATCATGAACAACATATTCAGTTCTGGATATTGAAATCCTAAAGCTTCAGGGGGCTCCTCCCCCTGGACTACCTTTGAGATTACCTATGCGGGTATCCCTTGACTGATATTCAGGGTACCATCATGGTGATTGCAATGTGCACTCTATACTCTTAACATTTCTAAACAGCTAAAACCTAAAACAAAAACAACGGGGTTCTGCCCACTAGGCATAGGCAGGGTCTAAATAGCGGGCCCCTTCTCCCCACCCTTTTCTCAGGGTTTCTTGCCAAATTGCACACCAAGTTAGCTACGTGCACACAATGCACGTTGACTGTAGGTGTCATTCGTTAAAGTGGACTTCCATACGATTTCAAGCTTCTAATGATTGAAAGACATCTAGGTCAATAAACACAATTTTGTATGAAAAATGTATGATTGTGGGTTCTTATAATTGGTTTTGAAATTCTAATGACACAAATTCGCGAGCGAGCTTGTTCTAGCCCACAATGCACCAATTTGTGACGTGCGACCCTCACTATGCGCCTATCTATGTTTTTACACTGCAGCGAATGTGTTCTTTTGATCGGACCAATACAATGCTCGATCATGAATAGTTTAGTCCACGATGCGCCACTCAACCGTGCCTTTGAGCATTACTGCATTGTTGAACCGTTTGAAAATTCTTGCCTGCCCGAAATTGTAACACGTTTGGCTTTCATTGGAATTTGAATAGACACAAAGTGATGTGATGTTGGTTAGCCATGAACGAAATCTTGCAGCTTTTGAAAAGTGACCATTTTGTCTTTTATTTGTGCTCAGTCAGCCGTACGTTCACGGATATGTCTGATTTTTACACAGAAGCTACAGCTCCATCATAGCAATCATTTGGTGAAAGAAAAATCTTTATAAAGGTATTATTTAAGAAATTATGATGTTTTCCATAGGGGTGAGGTTACTTTTTGTGTTCGGTTTAGTTTGCTTTAAGGGACAGTATAGTTTTGGTCAAACCGAATTTTAGAAACCAAAACCTTCACCATAACGTTCAAAACTAATAGTTGTAACTCCACCATGCTCGAAAAGTATAAGACCACAACGACTTAGTAAAAACGCCTGATATCATGAAAAAAGAGACATTCAAACATAGCAGCGTGTCTCTAAAACGCATTTGTTTCAAACTTGTTTTAAATACAAAAATTGTGCATGTAATGTTTTGTTAAAATAATGATTACATAGCGAGATCATCACAAACATTTCAACCCTTTTGTAACTAACTTTTTGAAACAGTGTAAGCATTTTATATAATTTTTTAAATCATCAAATAGATGTGGAAACGTACGTTAATTCCGATCGCATATATTTATTGATATTTTAGCTGTTTCATTCTAATCCAATTTTAATAAAATAAAGTTTATTGTGTAATTAAAGAGAGCTCTTTTAAATTTGACACACAGTTGTTCATTAATTCATACACAAATTATTTATTGAAGCGCCCTTTATGTCAGAACTCAACTATCCCGTTAATACTAAAATCTTACCTTTACAAAGCACAAGTGGCATAATGTGGCGAGTTGTAAGTAAATTAAATTTGCGGTAAGTTTGAAAAGAACGTTCCTTGTCCATGTTTTCTACATGATGCTCAAATAGGTATAACTTTCTTGGGTCTTGTCATAAACTCGGCTGTAATACCATTTTCATTGATTAATCATTTGCATCCTTCACATGTTGTTAGCCAGCGACCAATTCTGGCCTATGATTCCCCTTTACTTAAAGGCCATAGACGCTGGGAATGTGAGACTTGTATCCACAACTCTCCCATTGAAAGGCGAGAGCCCTATCCACTGATCCATGCACCTCCAGTGATAATTTAACAGTGACATTATGGATATAAATGTCTATTGTGCTCGTTCTTATAAACAATTATCCAGTCTGTAGGAAATGCATTTATACAACTGAAGCTTTAGTTCCTGTTCTAGGAAACTGTAGCTTCGTATAGATGGATGTGAATTACCGGTAAAAGTATGTAATACTATGTAACATGCACATATCACTAAACTGCAAAATACAGTTGGGCCTAAATAAAGCAAAGTACATATCTATATCTGGTACGGTAAAAAAGTTTCAGTCTATCTTATGCAAATGTACAGTAGTGATTTAAGAATCAAGCACGAACTTCGATGCAAGTCACGTGAATGATTGCAATCGTGATACTGCTGCATGATATTTCATGTAATCTGTAGTCACACAGAGGCAATGTCTATCGCCTGTGGAATTATAAATAAATAAATGCAATACTATTTGACCACATGATGCAATGTGTCACAATGGAATTACTGGAGCAAACAGTAAGAGAGAAGAATATATATTGAACTCGCAGAACCACTATAAATATATATACGTTGTAATATTTGTACACGTTTACTGCAATATTATTACACATACATTGTTAATATAATACAATGTATTAAAAAGCATGTGACTAATCAGTTTACCTGCAGTGGTGGTGCTATCCCATCCGCTGTCTGAAAGAAGGATGCATGTACACGGATCTTAGACAGATCCAGCTCTGTAAGGTGTGAAATCTTACAGATCCAGGATGCTAGATGGCTTGATGACGAAGACGAGTTACTTATATCCATACCTTGTGATGGTAATGTCAACTTCTCGATCTGTCATAGGAATGTGATACAAGTATGCTGTATTATACTGGTACACCATGTATGTAGACAGGATAGATGATTAGAATGTGCAAATTACCAAGATTATCATGGCGGTTTAATTCACTTGTTTCATTACTGCAAATGTATTCATACTAATTTACACCTACTTTTCAAAACAAATTAAGTTTGACGGTGATGATGAAGAGATCTAATGAAATGTGAGGCATGTTAATTCCATCAGATGCGGCAACTTGCAATACTAGTTTGCTTTAAGGGACAGTATAGTTTTGGTCAAACTGAATTTTAGAAAACAAAACCTTCACCATAACGTTCCAAACTAATAGCTAATAACTCCACCATGCTCGAAAACTATAAGACCACACCGACTTAGTAAAAACGCCTGATATCATGAAACAAAGAGACATTCAAACATAGCAGCGTGTCTCTAAAACGCATTTGTTTTAAACTTGTTTTAAATACAAAAATTGTGCATGTGATTTTTTGTTAAAATAATTATTAAATAGCGAGATCATCACAATCATTTCAACCCTTTTGTAACTGTTTGAAAAGGTGTAAGCATTTTATATACTGTTTTTAATCATCAAAAATAGGGGGAAACGTACATTAAATCCGATCGCATATATTTATTGATATTTCAGCTGTTTCAGTCTAATCCGATTTTGATAAAATAAAGTTTATTGTGCAATTAAAGAGAGCTCTTTCAAATTTGACACACAGTTGTACATTACTTCATACACAAATTATTTCTTGAAGCGCCCCAGTCATAGAGCAAAGCATGTTTTAATGAGGCTAAAACACTCGTTTTATTCAGATTCCAACGATCGAACTTTCTCACCCGAATAGTACTCGGCTGGAGATACATCATTTTAAAAATGCGATAACTTCAGTTTGCAATAACCAATTGTACAATGTGATATATGACATTGTAGAAAATATGTCATTCTTTGCTTCCATATAATTATATTTTTAATTCAACAACAACAAAAAGATGAAAATCAAGTGTAATAACTTGACAAAATTCGTTTTTAAAAGTTCTTTTTCATTCGGCTTGAAAACTTACAAAATGTACTTGCGTCTCCTTCATATTTATACCATATGAAAGGTAATTTAATACACTTTACAAATATGTCAATTTTGAAGCCGTTTATTTCTTAATCGGGTCAGGAGCCAACAAAGACCAGCAAAGGAAAAAATAAAATATCATATTGTTGGCTTTCAGCGGCAATCCAGCCCGTTGATTGGTTGAATCAGCATCACGCAGATTCTCCACGTCCCGCGAAGAAGAGAGAGGGGGAGAGAGAATTTCTCTTTCCCCGCACAGCGCGTTGTTCCGAGGGGAGCCTGGTATTGCGTTATTTGAATGAGGCCAATCACTGGCCCGCTTCAAACACACCCCTTCGTACCATCCAATGGGAATGCTCGTTCGCATTTTAGTTGTTCTTAATTTGTACCTGAGTGGTATTTTCTTGGCTCCTGACCCGATTATCCAACGGAACAAAATAAAACCTACGTATCCTGAAAGAGTATAAAACATGCTTTACAATGATTATAAAATCAATGAGACGCAAGAAGCATAAACTGTTATTTTTCACCTCTGAACTTATCATTGTTTGGTGATATTTGACAACAAATTGCACTGGTAAAATTTGATTTAATACTTGATTAATTATGATAGACATAAAATATGATTCTTCCTCTAACATTTGATACCACATTCATTCATTAAAGACTATGTTAAGGTTCCATAAAGCTCAAAATAATACCCCTCTGCTTTGCTCATTGGTGCGTGCGGTTGGGAAATCTATGAATACGATATGAATAAATACAGTGGAATCGGGCTGAGTTGCATTCTGACTGGCCCTCTATGTCAGAACTCAACTATCCCGTTAATGCTAAAATCTTACCTCTACAAAGCACAAGGGGCACTATATGGCGAGTTGTAAGTAAATTAAATTTGTGGTAAATTTGAAAAGAACGTTCCTTGTCCATGATTTCTAAATGATGCTCAAATAGGTATAACTCTCTTGTTTCTTGTGATAAACTTGACTGTTATACCATTTTCATTGATTCATCATTTGCATCCTTCACATTTTGTGAGCCAGCGACCAATTCTGGCCTATAATTCCCCTTTAACTTGCCTTGCTTAAAGGTCATAGACGCCGGGAATGTGAGACTCGTATCCACGACACTCGCATTGAAAGACGAGAACCCTATCCACTATACCATGCACCTTCAGTGATGAAGTCACAGTGACATCCATTTTGGGATGTAAATGTCTATTGTGCTCGTTCTCATAAACAATTATCAAGTCTGTAGGAAATGCATTTATACACCTCAAGCTTTAGTTCCTGTTCTAGGAAACTGTAGCTTTGTCTAGATGGATGTGAATCACCGGTAAAAGTGTGAAATACTATATAACATGCAAATATCACTACACTGCAAAATACAGTTGCGCATAAATAAAGCAAAGTACATATCTATATCTGGTACGGTAAAGATGTTTCAGTCCATTTTTTACAAATGTACAGTACTACTTTAAGGATCAAGCATGGACTGTGATGTAAATAAAGTGTATGATTGCAATCTCAGTTTACTTGTAATCACGCAGAGACAATGATTATAGCACGTGGAGTTATTAAACAAATACTTGCAATACTATTTGACCACATGATGCAATTATTATGTCGGTGGAATTTCTGAAACAAACCGAAAGAGAGAAGTATGCATATTGAACTCACAGCACCGTGTTATTAAATGATATACCTGCCATATAATTACACATACGTTGTACTGATAGTGCAATGTATTACAAAACACGTGACTTATTAGTTTACCTGCGATGATAATGCCATCTCACCCGCTGTCTGAAAGAAGGCTTTATGTACTTCGATCCTACTCAGATCCAGTTCTGTCAGGTGTGACATATTACAGATACAGGATGCTAGATTGCTTGATGACCAAGACGAGTCACTGATATCCATACCTTGTGATGGTAATATCAACTTCTCGATCTGTTATGGGAATGTGATACAATGTTGCTGTATTATAAAAAAATGTACAACATGTATTATAGACAAGATATATGCCATGAATGTGCAACCTATCATGTTATTTACTTGTATCATATTAATATAGTGCACATATAGTGCACTTACTGTTCAGAATAAATCCCAGTTTAACTGTAATGATGAATAGATCTAGTGAAATGTGAGACATATATTATTCCATCAAATGTGGCAACTTTCATTAATATTATGCTTTAAAAGGATAGTATAGTTTTGGTCAAACTGAATTTTAGTAACTAAAACCTGCACCAGTACATTACAAACTATTCGTTACAACTCCGGACCACCATGCTCGAGAGGTTCGACAGGTTACTAACGACTAAGTATAATGCCTGTAATCTTCTAAAAATGGCCATTTACACATAGCAGGGCACTCTTTAAAACGCATTGGTTTCAACCATATTTTCATTTTCAATCCATTTTTTTTTTAAGTGAAAGTATTTTATATTTTGTCTTAAATCATGTAAATAAATGTAGGAACCCACGAAAATTCAGATCGGATATATTTTATTGATATTTCAGCTATTTATAATCCGATTTTAATGCAATAAAATATATTGTGTAATTGGAATTGTGTGCTCTTTCAAATTTGATACATAGTTGTTCATTACTTAACACAACATTTATTTTGTAAAGCGCTCTCTATGCTAAAACGTAACTATCCATTTAATGTTAAAAGTTCTAAATATATAAAGCACAAGGGGGACAATATGGCGTGTTATTAGTAAATTAAATTTGCGGAATTAAAAAAAAAACGTTCATTGTCCATGTTTTCTACATGATGCTCAAATTGGTATAACTCCCTAGTTTCTCATATTACTTAACTGTAATACACTTTTCATAGATCAATCCATTGCTTCCTTCACAATATGTTAGCCAGCGATAAATTCTTGCCTATAATTCCCCTTCAACTTGCCTTGCTAAAAGACCATAGACTCGAATCTGCGACACTCGCAGTGAAAGACGAGACCCCAATTTACAAGACCATGCACTTCCAGTGATGATGTCACACAGACATCCATTTATGGATATGCATTAGAATGTATGGATTGTCTATACATTATGAAGGCGAAAAAGCCTCAATTAATACTATTATTTAATTTTCATCATTCGCTACAATCACAATACAATTCCTAACATAATGTTTCTGCTTTCAATATGTAGACTGCACTGAGCTATCCAAACATAATCGTACACAATGATTAATCTGAATGAAACAGTGTCTGTCTAATATCAGTTCATGATTGTTTATAGTTTATAGTGCCTGATTAATACAAAATATATGAAACATGCATCTGGATATAGGCGTATTTGGAGCATAATGTAATCACTATAATTATACGTCAAGCTTATCAAGTCTATTTTGTTTGTTCTCATGAACCATGTTCCAGCCTGTAGGAAATGTATATGCATACACCTCAAGCTTCAGTTCCTGTTCTAGGGAACTGCAGCTTGCATAGATGGATGTGAATCACCGGCAAAAGTCTGTAATACAACGTAACCTACAAATATCACTATACTTCAAAATACAATTTCGCCTAAATAAAGCAAAGAACAACATTACATATGCTACCATGAAAATATTTCAGTACATTGTATGTAAATGTAAAGTACTAATTTTAGATTTCAAGCATGGACTCCAATCACGGAAATTATTAAAGGGAAAGTTGAGTTTTGGTAGAGAGGGCGCTAGACTACTTAATTGGTTTGTGAGGTAATGAAAAACTGAGTGTAAAATTTGAAAGAGCATAATATTTAAACAATAAAATCATCTTTGTTTGATCAAAATCGGTTCAGAAACGGCTGAAATATCCATAAATATAACAATTTGTAATAAACCCGGGGCCCCGGGTTTATTAGAGAATTTTGAACCAGCCGTTAAAAATTTTAAAAAATGCTTCCTCTTTTCAAAAAGTTACACAATAGGTATTTAAATAGTTGTTGGTTATTTCTCTATCTAATCACTATTTCAACAAAGCATCACATGCACAATATTTTATTCAAAATGGTTGAAACCGATGAGTGTTTAGAGAGCGCCCTCTTACGTTTTAACTGCTCTTTTTGAATGATAACATGATCTTTACTACGTCATTTGTAATTTTGTGTTCCTTTCTAGTTATAACTATTATTTTGTAATGTAATGATGCAGGTTTTGGGTACTAAAATTCAGTTTCACTAAAACTGTACTCTCCTTACCAGAACTCAACTATCCCTTTAAAATCAAAGTTTACATGTGGTGATAATGTTGTATTAAGTACGATTTCATGTAATCTGTAATCACACAGAGGCAATTAGTATCTCATGTTGATGTATAGATATATATAGCCTATATGCAATACTATTTGACCACATGACGCAATATGTTTTACCTGAGATGATGATTCCATCTTATCCGCTGTCTGAAAGAAGGCTGTATGTACTTTATATTTATACAGGTCCAGTTTTGTCAGGTGTGTCATCTTACAGATCCAGGATGCTAGATGGCTTGATGACGAAGATGAGTCACTTATATCCATACCTTGTGATGGTAATGTCAACTTCACGATCTGTTATGGGAATGTGATACAATGTTGCTGTATTATAAAACAATTTACAACATGTATTATAGACAAGATACATGCCATGAATGTGCAACCTATCATGTTATTTACTTGTATCATATTAACATAGTACACATATATAGCGAGGATCAACGGATTGGGGGGGGGGGCACAACTGCGAGGGAGCGGAGCGACCAAGCCCGAGGGCGCGTATTGCCCGAGGGGGGGGGGGGGGAGGGTGTGGGAGGGGGTGTCCCCCCTCCCACGGTAGGGAGCTTTTGCAAATTTCCACTTGAAATAATGCAATCTGGTGCATACCTTGGAAGGAAATTTGATAATACTGAATTAAAGGAGAAAATCAAAGAAAACCCCTATATATGACGATATTCATATCTACAGAAAGCTTATAAGCCATAGAATGAGCTTGAATGACATTCAAACAATATAACGCTTCCGTAAAAGCGAAATTCGGGTGAAAACATCACCCTATTTCCAGGGACAAATTCGCTCAATCGCTACACGAAACGGCCTTTAGCTGTGACGTAAGAACCGGGCTTGAAGCCCAGGCGGCTGCCGCGGTTGTAGGTATTAAGCATGTATAACATACCAGGCTGGAAAGACAAGCTTCAACTTATGTGCTATTTTTCCCTTACCAAAAATAAATTATAAAACAACATTGTTTGTAATTTGCTTCTCATTTATATTTTCATCATGATATTCCAGCAAATGTATTGTTTGTGACAAAAAAAAGTTGAAAAAAGGTGAAAAAAAGAAGGGGAAACTATACGACTGTGTCGTGCAGTAGGCCTGCACAGATTTGGGAGCAGGCGATTTTTTTACCAACATGTAGTTTCACTTTGACATATCAGACGGAGAATTTACCACTTCCATTATGGAAACAAACAGTTAATAATCATTATGAATCAAATGAAATTTTAAAAAACAAAGAATAGTTATTACTTTAGTCGAAATATCATGGCTAGTTTCATGGTTTAGCATTGAAAAGTCGAGTGAATTGGATTCGCGATCTCCTGTGTTGTTACGATTCATCCGCGATTTCTCTGAACATTGGCAGCCACATTACCTATCGGCTGATAGCGCTGGCGGATTTACATTTCCTGCGCGCGCATCAAAACAAACTCTCGAGAGTGCACGTGCTAGCTAGCTTGCTCCGATCGATTATGTGTGCGCTTGCATATTGTATTTCTCGATGGACGAAACTTTTACGAAACGAAACAAAACGGTGAGAAATACACTATTCTATGTAATTATACCAGTTATTGACATATTGAAATGGATAAGAAATATTATATATTGTTATAACAAAGGCAATTCTAGCTCGGAACATGATCCTATACTAGGTAATTTTGTTTTGAAACACAGCTATAATAGATTTGTTTTTCATACTATCTTCGTGTATATGAACAACAAGTCGGCAAAATGGTGAGTTGTAAACAGTTATTTTACGGAGATTGACACTTTTTCAATGCCAATAATGACATGAATATTGACATTAGGATATGTTTCAGGACATGAGAGGACAACTGTGTGTCAGATATTGATTATTCAGGCAATATATAATCGTTTTGAGAGAGTAGAACTGCGTCCACTCTATCAACATTTGCGTGTAGATCGCCGTTCGAGCTAGAGCTGTGGAGCGCAAAGCCCGGCTCTTACGTCACGCACATAGCCACTTTGCTGTGCCGATTTCATGGTAAAGGGGAGGGTCAATTCACTAAAATTTTATTTTCATAAAACATGAAACTGAACACTTTCATGACATGTTAACTGCACATATTGCTTTAATAACTCATTCTATCATAAAATAAACCATAATAACTTGATTATATTCCCTTTGAATTTCTCCTTTAAAGAAATCAGGACTTAAATCATCTCCCTCATTATAAAGTATACAAACACAATCGAACCTACATTACGTGTACATGCACACACACCAGACTCAAATACGCTCACGTCGTATATATCCGTGCTTGTCTATACTTATTGGGGGGAGGGTGTGGGAGGGGGTTTACCCCCTCCCACATGGAGAAATTTTTGAAATTGGTGTTTACAATATCACTGTAGAAGTATGGTCATTATTGTCTTTTTATTTGTCATTGTATTATATTAGTGAACCTACTCGTAACGTATTTTTAAACGGGAATAGCGCGGAAAGATTGAGCCTTGCATAAGATGGATCCACGTGATCCTGTATACTATAGAGCCATCGATATAGTGATAGTGATATTGTGAAACTAAGCAAGGGCGTCAACAACTTCTCAAAAGTGGAGGGGAGACATTGCGAGGAAGCTAAGCGACCGAGTGGGGGAGGGTGTCTCCCTCCCACAGTAGGGAGCTTTTGTATTTTGGGGCGTGAAATTGTGCGATTTGGTGCACACCTAAGACAGAAATTTCACGTAATATGAAGTAAATAAGTATGGAACCAAACATACATAATGACAAAGGGAGGGGGACAATCTCCTCCACTTTCAAATGTGGGGTGACATGATATTCCAACATGATTTGCGTTCAGCGCATATGGACCGAATTTACTGAAAGATATATTATTTCAGATTACCGTAAAATTCCGTGTATAAGACGCACTCGTGTATAAAACGCACCCCCAACTTTCTATTAAAAAAAAAAAAAAAATTCATTAATAACTTTTTTGTTGAGAAAAATGTATAACCACTGTTTAGAAAATTGAATATTAAATGAGTGCTGCTACTCATGAATATCTGAATATTCAATTAGTAGCAGTGTTACTGCTTAAAAACTTGCATTTTGTTTTGCTAACCACTATAATTTATGTAGGAAAAAAAGGTATATTTTGATAAATGTTCCCCGTTATATCAAGCTCTTGTCATGCCCTAGACCAGTTTAAATGCATTAAACATGACTACCAGGTGACCCAAAAAAAAATTTCTAAAAAAAAAAAAATTTTTTTTTTTTTTTTTTTTTTTTTGGCTGTACCTGTGTATAAGACGCACCCCCCACTTTGAAAATTTTCCGACGGAAAAAAGTGCGTCTTATACACGGAGTTTTACGGTATTTTATTTTCTGTGACGGTGTGCTATAGATGAGGGTTTAATAAACTTGGTTTGAGGTGTGCGTTTGAGAAATTACACTGCTCAACACAGTTCGAAAAGTGAGTTCAAGCAAACCGAATGAAACTTGCAATATGAGAAACAGTATGCGCGCGGCAAAACGAGATTTACAGTCCTTTTCAAACCAGCTATTTTGAAGATTAATTATTGATAAATGTGTCTTTCCCCTCTTTGGCATTATATCACTCGATTTTTTTCTTCCTTATTTTCAGAATTATTGGGGGGGGGGGGGCGAAATGATATGCTCATTGGGGGGCGACCGCACCCCTGCCCCCCAGGATCGACGCCAGGAGGGGGTGTACCCCTCCCACTGTAGGGAGCTTTTGCACATTTTGGGCTTTAAATTGTGCGATTTGGCGCATACCCGAGACCAAAATAAATGATTCGTAGTTCAAGCTATAGAATCAAACATACATAGTGTATGCATATTAAAAGTGGGAGGAACAATCCACCTCCACTTTCAAATGTATGGGGAGGGGCATGTCCCCCCTCCCCGTCCCCTGCCTGTTGTCGCGTGACTAGACCCATGACACGGGTCCCTTGAGTTAGTTTCAGTAGGCCTATGCTCAACTGATGCAGATGTCGACTCTGGAGAAGATGACTGGTGCTCCTTCAATCATGATCATCAACAATATGCCAGCCTAGATATGCATCATGAATTAATGGAACGGGTGCATTTGTAGTGAAGAAATTAGTAAAGGAAGTTTTTCTTTAGCTAGACATTTAGGACTACGTATGCAGCTATGCGCCTTTATAGCCTGCAATGTAGGTGTCAAATGGTCAAAATTATCTATAAAAGCGGGAGGCAGATTTTAGATCCTGAAAAGGCCCTTGGTATGATGGACGATTTACCATGTGCTAGGAAGTGTGTTAGGCATATACGCGCTCTATGTCTTCTGAAGCGGTGAGGTCGATCCTCGCGCACGGGACTGAAAATTTGTATAAGGCGCTATATTGGAAGGATTCTTCAAACTGATATAGGTGCGCTATTGCTAGTACTAGGGAACGACTGTTATGTTCTTGGTTATTATCGTTGATAACATCATTATCATCACACATTTAATAAAACATGATGATAATGAATGATATAGACACATTTGGCTAATGTCGGGTCGTCAGTGTATTACAAAGCATGTGACTAATCAGTTTACCTGCGATGATGATGTCATATCGTCCGCTGTCTGAAAGAAGGCTTCATGTACTTTGATCGTATGCAGATCCAGTTCTGTCAGGTGTGACATCTTGCAGATCCAGGATGCTAGATGGCTTGATGACGAAGACGAGTCACTGAAATCTATACCTTGTGATGGTAATATCAACTCCTTGATCTGTTAAAGGGAATGTGATACAAAAAAAGTATGCTGTATTATACTGATACAACACGTTTAGACGTGATATATGTTACAATTGCGCAAATTAAGATTATCATGTTGATATACTTCAATTGTATAATACTTATAGTATGGACTGTTTTTTGTAAAGGCGAAAAAGCCTTCATTAAAACTATTTTTTCATTTTCATCATATTTTACAGTCACTATACAACTGCAGTTTGTATAGATGGATGTGAATCACCGGCAAAAGACTGTAATACTATGTAACATGCAGATATCACTGAATTGCAAAATACAGTTGTGCCTAAATAAAGCAAAGTACATAATTATAAATGGTACCGTGAAAATATTTTAGCATGTTTTATACAAAATATGTACATTACTAAATGATCAAGCACGGACGCCGATGTTAAAGGGATAGTTGAGTTTTGGTAGAGAGGGCGCTACACATAATAATGTTTTGTGAGATAATGAAAAACTGAGTGTAAAATTTGAAAGAGCATAATATTGTAGTGACAGAATAAACTTTATTTGATCAAAATCGGTTCAGAAACGGCTGAAATATCCATAAACGTAACCATTTGAAATAAATGTGGGGCCCCACAAATATTAGCTAATTATGAACCAACCGTTACAAATTTGTTTTAAATGCTTCCTCTTTTCAAAAATGTTCAAAAGAAGTTTTGTAATAGTTGTTGATTATCTCTCTATCTAATCACTATTTTTGCGAACCTTCACATGTACAATATTTTATTTTAAATGGTTTAAACCAATGTGTTTTTAGAGAGCGCCATCTTGAGTTTGAACGCCTGTTTGAATGATAAAAGGCTTTTTTCGCAGTCGTTTGTGATTTTGAATTCCTGTAAAGCATGGTAGAGTTATAACTATTAGTTTGTACTGTAATGGTACAGGTTTAGGTTACTAAATTCAGTTTACGAAAACTGTACTCTCTTTACCAGAACTCAACTATCCCTTTAATGACATGGATTACAGTTTACAATCACAGTTTACATGTGGTGATACATCAGAGGCAATGCTCATCGCATGCGGATTAAGAAAACAAACACATGCAATACTATACTATACTTACCACATGATGCAATATGTTACGATGGAATACAAACAGAAAGAGAGAAGTATGACATTGAACCCGAATAACCATTATAAAGTGATATACCTTGTAATATGTGTACACGTTTACTGTAATATTATTACACACACATTGTGACGAGAATACAATGTATTACAAAGCATGTGACTAATCAGTTTACCTGCGATGATGATGTCATATCATCCGCTGTCTGGAAGAAGGCTTCATGTACTTTGATCGTATGCAGATCCAGTTCTGTCAGGTGTGACATCTTACAGATCCAGGATGCTAGATGGCTTGATGACGAAGATGAGTCACTGATATCCGTTACTTGTGATGGTAATGTCAACTTCTTGATCTGTTATGGGAATATGATAAAAGTATGCTGTATTATACTGATACAACACGTATCGACGTAATATATGTTACGATTGTGCAAATTACTAAGATTATCATGTCGATATACATGTACTTCAATTGTATACTATTTATTGTACGGACTGTCTTTTTGTAAAATCGAAAAAGCCTTCATTAATACTTTTATTTAATATTCATCATTTTTTACAGTCACTATACAATCCTAACATTATATTTCTGCTATATAGACTGCACTGAGCTATCCAAAGAAAATCGTTCACCCTTATAATCTGAATAAACCGGTGACTGTTTAATTGCAGTTCATGATTGTTCCAAAAATATAAAATACTTAATTCAATAAAAGGTTAATAGCGCCTTATTAAAGGGATAGTTGAGTATTGGTCAAACTTAACTTTAGTAACCAAAACCTGCACGATTACGATACAAACTAATAGTTATAACTTCACCATGCTCGAAAAGTATACACAATTACAAACGACAAAGTAAAACCCCTGTTATCATTCAAAAAGAGCCGTTACAACTCGAAGTGTCAAATTAACTCGGCGCGAAGCACTAGCGTTGTAGGTCCTAATACGGGACTGTATAGTGCAGTGTGCGCCGTGCGGTAATACGGGACTGTAGTGCAGTCACTGTGTACGTGTGCGGTAATACTATACAGTAGTACGTGTATATTATGTATCGCAACCATAGAAGTATGACTCCAACACTGCCATTGACGCAACTCGCAAGTCCCATTCGCATTCGTTCGCCTTTCGTTCACAGTCGCGCTAACACACGGAGAGACTGGTCCATGAGGCGCATATATCACTGATTTTTTGCGGAATGGAAGGATAAATCATAATCTTAATCCACCCGGTAGTTGGATCACATATTGGAGAGTAAATTGCTGGTAAGTACCGTATCATATGTATAGTTTTAAGCACAATTAGCGTGCACACAAATATTTCGTTTCAGTCTTTTATTAGGAGAACATAGAACACTAGTGCCTCGCACTAGCGGTTCTAAAAAGTGATACCCGGGCGTCAACCACTTTTATATGATATTTTGAAAGCAAATTTCACAACAATTAGAGCATTTGAATGGAAATTATTATTATTTCCCATGTTTTTTTCGATGATCTTTCATATGGAATTGAAATCAACCAAATCCGTTACAATCGATGTTGGGGGGGCACTTTGGAAATTACCAAAACTCAACTTGGCCTTTAATTAAAAAATGTAACATTATCCAGCCTGTAGGAAATAAATATACACCTCACGCTTTAGTTCCTGTTTTTGGAACTGCAGCTTTATAACGATTGATGTGAATCCCCGGCAAAAGTCTGTAATACTCTGTAAAATGCAAATCTTACTGAACTACACAATACAGTTGCGCCTAAATAAAGCAACGTACATACTTATAAATGGTACCGTGAAGATATTTCAGTACATTTTATACAAATGTACAGTACTAATTGTATGACCAGGCACGGACGCCGATGTTAATGGCATGTAAGATTGCAATCACAGCTTGTATGTGGTAATACAGCTCATCAGCAGAGGCAATGCTCATTGCATGTGGATTAAGGAACAATACATGCAGTACTATTTGACCACATGTTATGATCGAATTACTGGTACAATCAGAAAGAGAGAAGTATGAACATTGAACCCGAATAACCAGTGCTATACCTTGTAATATGTGTACACATTTACTGCCATATTATTACACACACATTGTGATGAGAATACAATGTATTACAAAGCATGTGACTAATCAGTTTACCTGCGATGATGATGTCATATCATCCGCTGTCTGGAAGAAAGCTTCATGTACTTCGATGGTATGCAGATCCAGTTGTGTTAGGAGTGACATCTTACAGATCCAGGATGCTAGATGGCATGATGACGAAGACGAGTCACTGATATCCAAACCTCCTAATGTCAACTTCTCGATCTGTTATTAGAATTTGTTGAAATGATGCTGTATAATACTGGTTCCACATGCGTATAGGATGCTACGAATGTGAACATTACCAAAATACTCAAGTTGAGTTACTTTACTCCTATCAAATTTACATACTTGACAGTGCTTGACATAATCATATTGATGATCGTACAGGTGTGGCAACTTGCAATGACAATATCCTGTAATGCTAGAGTCTTAATTCTATAACGCCAAAGGGGGCACACTGTGGTGATTTACCTGTATATTCAATAAATCCTTCATTTCCCATGTTATTTACATGATACTCGATTAGGCAACATTCTCTTGTTTCTCGTCTGACGCTAATTCAATTTCCATTGGTTATTCTTGTCATCCTTCTCATTATGTTTTAGACAATAATAAATTCTGGCCTAGATGGCAAAAGAAGCCGGGAATAGTGGGTTTCGAATCCGCCATCCTCACATTGAAAGACGGGAGACCAATCTATTGGAGGAAGGCTCCCCCCCCCCCCCCCTTCGAAGAATCCTGGCTACAGGTCTGATTAGGAATTTGAGTAGTAATGCGCATTGTTCATTTGTGCGAAAGCAAAACATACAGAAAGACTATTAATTGTCTTCATTTAGAGAATGAGAATTATTCGAACACATTATAATTATGATACAAGCATTAAGGATTTGCATGAAAGAACTGTGTATACTTGTTTGAGCTTGTAGTTATAATAAAACCTACAGCGCCGGTATACTTAGTGTAAGGAGAGGATGTGTGGTAGAATGGGCTCTACATGGCCTCGACAGAGTCCAATTCTCCTTTCTTACATGGTGCAACCGCAATCCAACTATAATCTATACCACTATAGCCGATACTTACACGCAACATCTAGATGGTACCGGGAAAATATTTCATGCCAGTTTATATGACAAATCATATGACAAATTCATTGTACAAATCAAACCACGTATTCGCATGTAATACGCATGTATGATTTATATCACAGTTTAGAACCATGATGTAAAAGCCATATGATATAATGTATAGGAATGCTTCGTGTAATCCGTTACGACGTATGATACATTCCGTATTAGTTGATCACAAAATGTAATACGTTTTCAACACCTCATAAAAATGATACACATATGTATTGTAATAATATTCACATGCGTTGTAGATGTTATGACATAACAATGTGTGCATAACAACGTGTGTAGTATTAGTAGGACTACAAGTTAATCATATACTTTGAGACTTAATTTTTTCTTTGGTGAAACAAGCCTTTTCAGCTGTTCTCTTTATTACAGAAGGTTCCATGTACTTGGATCCATTATAATGGTCCATGATTGGATACGAAATCACGATTGTTCTCATAGACTATGGTACATTGTACATGTATGTACATCACTGCAGTTATAGCTTACATTTGCTGATGTTTCCATCTGAGCTGCTGTCTGTAGGAAGGCTTCCGTTAGCTCGACATTATCCAGGCAAAGTTCTGTAAGATGAGGCATCTTGCTTATCCAGGATGCTAGATATTTTGATAATGACTTTCCAATACTTATCCCCTGTAATGTGAAATTCTTAATCTGTAATGACAATTTTAGGAATTTAAATACTTTTCAGAAAATTATATTAAAAAGATGTTAGTCTCCCCAAAACATGTAAAATATTCAACAAATGCAGACTTAAACGACGTACACAGGATAATGATTGTAAGATGTGGCCAGGTGACTGTTGTATTTGTGCTTAACACACTTTGATTACATCTGCATTTCATATCGGAATTCATCATATTTGTTTAGCTTTCATGTGAGATTACTTGCCACAAATAGTAACAAATGCGAGTAATTAAAAAAGTGACATGTATTTAATGCAACGTTTGTATGTTGAAGTCAGTTAACATTGTTTCATAATTTACCTGCGTTGATGAAGCCATCTGATCACCAGTCTTTAGGAAGGCTCCATGTAGGTGGGTATCTCTCACGCACAGCTCTGCCAGGTGAGGCAGTTTACAGATCCATGATGCAAGATGTTTTGATGATGATTTATCGATACGTATTTTCCTTAATGTCAACCTCTGAATCTGTGATAAATGAGCAATTTGCAATTAGTAATAATTGCTACACGTGCACATAGGCGGCCCCTTTGTTTTTTGTCGGTCTCGGGTACATTCTTTTGCTACCGTTCTCGGGTCCACTTTGTAAGGGTCGCGTGTCCACCTAAAATCATAACGATCATCATAACCGGTGGTCTCAGAACCCCCCCCCCCCCCCCCCCCCTGTTCATACGACTCTCAACCAGTGGTCTCGGCCTCGAAAACTTTTGGCGACGGACACCCCGTTTTGTATCCGTTTTACGTATTCATAAATTTCAATAACGATTTACATTATCTGAATAAGACATATCATCAATCCAATTACATTTTACAAGATGCTTTTTTATATATGTTTGTAAGAAAAAACTAGTACCAGAATTATACAAGTATTGAACATAAAACATTTACGTTCTTATTGTGGTTTAACCAATACCCCAAAATAGAACGTTAGTATAAAAGTAATAGCCTATAGTAATTTTGTTTTTACCAGCAACTGTTAAACAATGTGTCATCCAAAATGTAGTTTGTGTTTATACATAACAGACTAGTGATTTGGCTGGTTCCGAGACAGTAAAATAGAGTCTCCTTCTGCACATAATCTTGACACGATGATGAGTTTTTACATTATGATAACAATTTTCTGGAAATCTATTATTCCAAACTTGTTTTGTGACAACTAAAAGAACAATTATGTTTGTTTGGGATTCCCCTTAATAATAAATAAGGGTCCATCTTTAATATAACAGGGAAATGCCATTTAGTTCCAGCTTAACCCTAATCCCATTGGGTTATTTTGATCACTCGAGTCCATTAGGGGGGGGCCTTTTAGGCCCCCCCTCAAATCTCGGCAACGAATGGACCGATTGACTTGAAAATTGGCACATACGTAAAACAAGTCGAGTAGAATAAGAATTTAAAAAAAAAAAAAATTTGAGCATTATTTTTTTTTTTTATAATTAATTAAAATTTTGAATTTGGGGAAAATTTGGATTTTCATCTAAAATCAAGAGAAATTACAGGATTTCTTCAGGTTTTCTGTAAAAAATTTCTTTTGATTATCTCAATGATAAATATGAAGTTTCAAATCTTCATGTTTTTAGAAAAGCTAGAGAAATGAGGATATTTCCTTATTTCTTTTGTATTTCATTGTTTTTATTCTTATGTATTTTATTGTTTTATTGTTTTTTGTTTGTTTTGTTTTTTAAGTAGAATTTATCTCTGAAGTGTATGAATTAAACTAATAACAAAGCAATAATCAAAATTATGATTCAATGTAACAATTATAACAGATTTGGAGTTTATGTGGCATCGGATATATGAATTACATAGAAACCTGTACAAAAATTGCATTTTATTGTGACGGCTGAGCAATTATCCACCTTTAAAATCAGTTCTACAAGTCCGACCGGGGTGAATTATATATCAAAACATGCGGGAGACTTGAGAGAAAAAAGTCATGAAGTTTGAACGTGAAATTCCAATCGGTCTAGATGCACGTCGAAAAAAACGACAGGGGGGGGGGCCTAAAAGGCCCCCCCCCCTAATGGGATTAGGGTTAAAGGTGCACCTGTAAAGTGTCAGATATTGCCCAAAATGACATTTGAGACTTCAATCCTGTACCAAAATCGTTGTAAGATATGTCCAAATGATGTGTGAAAGTTTCATTGAAAAGGAGCTTTCCTGGTTAAAAAAGCGAAAATATGCGTCAGCTTTTACAACGAATTACTGTATGACTTCTATGAGGTTTATGACCGTTTATTAACGCTATTGAGCTGAATGATAGATATCGTCATACTAAAGGGGCATTCGCAAAAATCTAACCTTATTTTATTCTTCTCTTACAATAAGCTAAACAACATGGTAGAAGAGAAACGAGGAAGCTTCAAGTAATATACAGGCATCCCTTTCAAATGATTCTGTACATTGGTCAAATTCAACCAAAATCACTCGTTAAGACAGTTCCAATTTCCCATTCACCTTGTTGCATGGCTTTTAGAAACATACGAATGAAATAAGAGATGATTTCCTTAATGTCTACCTAATAATAGAGATCTTTCGATTCAATTGAACGCTTTCAAGGCACGCTTTCCGAATCTTTGTTTCTTTGAAACTATGAACTATCTTTCAAGAGTCGTACAATGAGAGTGGTGTATGACTACTTCTTTAAGGTTGTAATTAAGTTCATGGATCCGTTTAACAGGGTTAACAAACAAAATCATACCCACATCTTCTTGTAACATGAAACATTTTTACTACATATTTAGTTGAGTTAATAACAAAACTCAATTAATTTTCTCTCATTCCTTTGATAAGGCTTTCTTATAGATTATCAATAAAACAGTATACATGAACATCAATACTGACTTGATATGGAAATAAATTTTTAAAAAAACACAATGACTAAAAATCCTTTTGAGTATTCACTTTCCTACCTCGGATAAATGTCCTTTCGTTGCAAGAATATCATAGAAGCTTTCGTGCATAGAACAGCTTCTCAACGCAACCTCATTGAGAGAGGTTGATGTGCTGATAGTCTCTGCTAGCCCCTGGGAGAGTAACAGTTTGCAGTTTCTACTCTTGACTTTCAACTCAGTCTGTAACAGAAATATAATATTTTAATTGATTGATTGATTGAAAGATGATAGTTAACCCGTTCCCTTCGAGTTTCTGAAATCCCCATAGAATTTGTACACAACCCACCTGGTTCCCGCAGTCAAGGGGTTAATGAGATAGTTACAGTAATGCATTAATTTGCTTGAAACATTTACAAGAATGTATGAATTTTGTTGAATAAAAGATTAAAGATAAATATGAAAACCCATTGACGGCAAAGCCCGTTAAGTAGGTATAAATATATTCTCAGAAGCCTAATAAATTACACACTGTCAATATTGCGTCTTAAACCGTTTTATATAAGAGTAACATGTGCCTATAAACATGCAGGTAAGTATTGATTCCATAAATATATATATAGTACGCTTAATACTCGTAAATATTAAGTTTAGCTACATTATATTTAAAATTGAAATTCAACATGGTGAATGATACTCCATACTCCATATTAAGCAAATAACCATCGACTGGGAGGGTGATGGCAAAATTATACGTGCCGAGGTGATCTGCGAAGGTACTGTCATGCCGAGGCGGATATCTCTATTGAATCATTATTATAACAAAACATCAAATGCACAATGTTGTATGGAAAGTGGCTAAAACCAATAGTTTTTAGAAAGCACCCTCTTGAATTGAAACGGCTCTATTTGAATGATACCTAGGGTCATACTTAGTCGTTTATAATTGTGTATACTTTTCGAGCATGGTGGATTTATAACTATTAGTTTGTACCGTAATGGTGCATGTTTTAGTTACTAATGTTAAAGGGTACCACCACCCACAAATAATATTCTTATCAAATAAAGGTAACATCTTTAGTATTCCATTCCATCAACAAGTTCACAAAAATATATTCCAGAAAAAAAAATATATAATTGGAAAACGCATCACCATTCTAAAGCATGCGTTCATGCGGTCTGAATTACGAAGAATATTGTGTGCAGAGCGAACGAATCGCCCGGGAATCTATGTCTACAAACGTACGCGTGAATAGCATTGGAGCACTCGCAAATGGTTGGCCCGTATGGAACCAGGAAATAGCAGTGGTTCCGTAAGTGGTGGAAATGAATTGCTTTGTTTATAAATTACATGACCCTTTGCAAAATGTTGGGTATCACAAAATGGTACCAAAACATATAATAATGTGTTGTTCTTTGCCTGGCGGTCCCCTTTAAGTTTGACTAATACTCAAATATTCCTTTAAAGGAAAATGCCAGTAGTGGAAAATAACTTTATTGGCCAAACTAATTGATTATTATTGTTGAAATAGCATAAAAAGGGGCGTGTGTGGAAAAATCCGAACCTTAGTATCGTTAAAGAGGAAGGAATTCCTAGCCTTTTGACTTACTGGATGTGATGAGAGAATAACTCCTGTCATTTCTAGTCACCTATTTCCTCATGAATATTCCCAATAATGAAAATAATCAATATTTGATGGACCACTGTCGTCTACTTTCAATGCCCACAGGAGGCGGCCATTTCTTCAACTTCTCGCGGTGAAATGACGTGTCAGGCGGAAAACACAATAGCGGGTTACGATAATGCTATTGTGTTCTCCGCCTGCCACGTCATTTCACGGCGATAAGTTGAAGAAATGGCCGCCTCCTATGGGCATTGAAAGCAGACGACAGTGGTCTATAAAATATTGATTATTTTTGTAATCGGGAATATTCATGAGAAAAGAAGTGACTAGCAATGATAGTAATTATGCTCTCATCACATCCAGTAAGTCAAACGGCTAGGGGTTCCTCCCCCTTTAAGTGCAGAAATATCAGTTAAAACGTTTATGAAAGCCGCTGACATTGAGCCTAAATTCACCGTCAGTTTGGCCCGTCTGCGCTGGCCACATAGATACGCTCGTTCAAGCGATTCGCTCGTGCGAATTACCATGTGCGCATTTGCCATAGGATTAACACGCATCGCACGAGGCGTTATATCAACATACAACCATCGGCGATATATCAATCCGCAGCAGATAGCTTTATAATTTCTCAATTATATCAATTAGTAGGAGGTTTCCAGGCCAAATTTGTATCATCCCGTATTAGTAAAAATATATTCTTTCACATGATTGGTAATAATAGCGTACATTTCATTTTGTGTGTGTGGGGCGTTTCCCACTACTGGCATTTCTCTTTAAACAGGCCCGTAACCAGAATTGTTCAAGGAGGGGGGGAGGGGTGCGTAATTTACCAAAACGGGATCGTGACTGAAACCGACACGGAGACCACTGGTAGAGGCGTTTAAGCAGGGGGATAGAGAGAGGAGGGGGGGGGGGGGGGGGGTCCGTCCGCAACACTTTCGGAGGCCGAGACCAAAACCACTGATTTAAGTGCGTTTTTCTTTCTTTCTGCACCAATACATTCCAAATGAACAATAATAAATCCACCATGCTCGAGAGGAATACAACATTACAAATTACTTACTGAATAGCCTGTTATAATTTTAAAAAGAGTCGTTAAAACTCGAAACGACAACCATTTTAGATCAAATTGTGTGCATGAGATGATTTGTTGAAATAATGATTAGATAATACAAAACTTTTATTTTATTTGTTGTAAACGTTTTTAGAGGGAAAGCATTTGATAAACAAATCGTTATGTTTAGGGGTATTTCAGCCATTTCGGAACCAATTTTGATCAAATAAAGCTTATTCTGTCATTGCAATTGTATGCTGTTTCAATGTTGACACTCAGTCTTTCTTTACCTCGCAAACAATTATTTTGTGTAGCGCCCTCTACACCAAAACTCAACTTTCCCTTTAACCTATTTATGTTTTTTTTTTTTTTCTTGGGGGAGGGGGGGGGGGGGGGGGGGAGGTTCGCAATGACTCACCAGAACAGGTGTTAAAAACATGTATCCTACTAGTGTGTGTGCACTCTTCTTCTTGTCTATCGTCAACGATGTCATGCTATTAATGACATTGGTCTTCACCAGCTCAGCTACATCTCGATCATGACATTCAAATGCTACATCCACAATGAAATCTGAACTAGAAGAGCGGTTACTCATCCGAGTCATAATGTCCATTCCAACCTCCTTGCTCAATGCTGTACCAAAGTAGAGAAGATACATGAACTCTTCCTTCTTAGGGAGCACTACCTCATCGATCACTCTGATGTATTCAGTCCGGTTTGAGTGATATAGGACATCCAGGTACATTCCGGCCACAAACTCCTGAAAGAGTTTATGGGGGAAGTACACTGTATGCTGTAACCGAGACTGGGAAGTATCATGCCAGTTTACCGTAGGGAGTAGCTTTCTTTCTTTCGTAAGTACCCCTATATTGCACGCCGTTTTCATTGCATCTTGGCAGTCTTTGAAATCCTTTTCTGTGAATATCATGTTTCTTTTCAAAAGGCTATCGAATGCGATTTGAGCTACTGATTTCAAATGGTCATCTATTACTTTGGAATGGATTTCTCGCGCTGGATCGTCTAGATCCATAGTTTTAAGGATAAAATGTTCTTTTAAGAATAGGAAAATTGCCTTAAATAACTCTGAAAATGTTTGCAATCGTCGCATTGCTCTAAGTTTCTCTTCATCTTGTTCCTTCCACATCAAACACAGCATAGCTATGTAGATGGGATAAGGAGCCATATGTTCTGAGACTATGTCATTGTCCTGTATGAACTGGATCAAACTGATAGCTTTAGTGTCGTCCTTCTTGAAATACTTCCTTATGTATACTGATATGTTTTCCTTGTTAAAACCTTCAACGCGAATGAAGGAATACAATTCTCTCAGTCTTGTATTCCATCTGATCTCGTCTGCTTTCCAAGGCCGAGTCGTAACTAGGGTTAGACAATTTTCTAGTTGTTCTGACCTCAAAGTGTTTACAATATCTACGCGATATGCTTGTAGTAAAGTGTTATTATCTAACGTCATTGCACTGCTATTTAAATCTGCAATATTCTTCTTGAACTCATCTAACCCATCAAAGATTATGAACACCTTGTCTGGATTCAACATAATGTATGTATCCAGCTGGCTGGCTTGAACTGGATTGTCTTTTCTTAGATAACTTTTTACTATGTCTCCAAGTGTACAATTCTCAGAATCTCGCAGTGGAATTAATACAACGAGTTTGAAACTGTAGAATATATTTTCTTTCACCATGTTCACCCAGTCCCATGCTATCTTAGCACAGAATGTGGTCTTGCCAGCTCCAGCTTCTCCTTGCACCATAAGTCGCTTGGCTAGTACCCCGTTGTTGTCGATTTTGAGGAGGTCTTCATATTTTATTTCTTCCCAATTGTCGCCATCTTCAGTGAGTATCGTGAGGTTTGTGTAGATGTCTTCAAATGGACGGAGTGAAGTAGGATCGAGAGGGTCCGCTCTTATTTTGCAGAAATGGCTCCGATAGAAAGTTCTCAACTCCGTAACGCAGTCTTCAACCTGTTTCTCTGAGAGAGCTGGGAGTATTTGCGATGGATTATCTGCAAAGAAAAAGGTCGGTATTAAAACATGCATATCAAAAGCATGTAGTAATTTATAAGCGGAAAAGTTGGCTAAATCATGTCATTTATAGGGTAAATATAACAATAAATAATAGTTAATATATCCCTCATAAGAATGTTCTAGCCATGTGATTGGTCGAAATGCCGCAACTTGTTCAAGTATAATTTCTCCCATCCAGCCCAGAGAGGTATAGTACTTTGGAATAGTACCTTTTTTTGTCAGGGGTAACGAACTTTTTGGCCCTGCCTCGGGTGGTATAGTAAATTGCTGATACGCATGTGATCTCATAGGGCACGTTGTTAACAACCTCTAAATTAGGAATCAGCGAACGAGTTGTTTTGTTCTCATGGCAACCCAGAACGCAGCCAATGAGAACGGGTTGGTTTGTTTATTCATACTTCTATGGCAGAAAGGTAGCGCACTGGTGCGCAAAGTTTATGTGCAGCTAATAAACAATTGATATAAGCGTATTTGACTTGTAATCATAAATCTTGTTCATATGCATGATTGACAAAATTCAAATAAAGTCTCGATCAATTGCTCAATATTCCAAACTGTTTAGCCCTTTGTGTTAGTTATAGGTCGTTTGTGATCGTTTGAACGCTCAGCTCATGCAAAAAAGATCGATCGACTGATAGCATCTGTTGGATCTCTGGCATTGCACCCCTGGATAAAAGGAAAGCTGTTGCTAGCAAGAAGGAATGACTGAGACAAACAGAGGGCGTAATACACCATCTTTATGAACATCCATTGCACCCACAGCGCCTTTAACCCTAAGATGGCCGGGGGGGGGGGGGGGGGGGGCATAATGGCACCCCCCCCCCCCTCCGCGATTTTTGTTATTGCTCCAAAACGCGGTAAGATGACGCGCCGCTGCTTGGTGACTTTTTTCTTTTGGGTCTTGCGCATATTTTAAAACCAACATTTTGAAAATCGGACCGACCGTTACGAAGTCCGAAAATCGCTAAATTTCGTGATTTGTGTACAAAACATATGGAAATATCAGTTTTCGTACAAGGCGGTATATCATATGTTTGTTTTGGGGTTCAAAATAGTTGAATTATAGTTAGAAATAAAATAAACAACAAAAACTATAAAATACATAAGTTAAAAAAACAAAGCAATACATACAAATTATAAAAACAAAGCAATACATAAAAATTATAAAAACAATAGAAAACATAAGGAAGAACCTGGCTCTTCCAAAGGTTTTTGTCGTATTATTATTCCAAATGCTCTAAAAAATATATCTAGTGAAAACCAGAGTTTAATTATGAAGAATATATGATTAATGGGTAAAAATATGAATTTTATGACCTTATTTGCATAAATTACGATAAATATGCAAATTAATGAATTTTTCAAGAAATTAAAATTACCATTGTATTCTATACACTTCACTTATCATGCGTGCAAATTGTCACGGCGATCGGCCGCTCCGCGGCCGAGATCTTAAGGGGGGGGGGGGGGGGGCATAATGGCCCCCCTCATGCGTAGGAAGACCTCAAAAAGCCCGGCCTTTTTAGGGTTAAGTTACGGTACCGTAAAACCTCCTTTCATATGTTGCACCCTGTCTCCAGCATGTCTTCAATAAGGTTCAGACTCTGGGAAGAAATACTGGAGGACATGCCAGTAGATAAGTTTATGCATACAAGCCATCATAGGTAGATTACCACAACATGATTCACCCAACCTTAACCTGGCGCCGCCTAAACAAACTTGGGACATGCATGGGTAGTCTAAATCGATGAACTGGCGAAAAGATTGTGGATGTGGTCAAGGCTCTCAGACCGTTAACCACCTGCTTAGTTGTGATCTGGATCATGGAATGTGCACAATGTGGCAGATGACAACGACGTATAGCTCGGTTTTGCTTCCCATTTGCAGGACGTTGTGCGATGATACGAAATGATGATAACCACCAGCATCAACATTTACATCATTCCAATGATCAACACCATCATTATATCTATAACAATGACCGAAGATTAAAGAGTACAACACCATTACCTGTCATTCCAGACGCGGCTCCAACATTGCGTGTACCAGAGGCAGTTGTAGCCTGCACACTGAACTGGTACATGGTGCTAGGTTTCAGCCTTTTGATGTTTGCCGTAGTCATAGGACTAAGTACTCGGGTGATCATGGTTGTCGCGCCCTCAGTGTAGCTGACCGTGTAGATTATTGATTCGGCCACTGCGCCCCATGAGAGGATGGCAGCGTCTGACGTCATGCTGTCCAGCGTTACCAACGTAGCTGTTTCTGTGATTAAAGGCAATCAGAATGTATTACAGTCTCATCCTCCTCTCCGTCAATTTCTTTGAGTAACGACATTAACTTAATATTGGTTACATCCTCATAAATATCTTCAGCAGTATCTCCAGCAACAGTTTTATCATCATTATTATCTGTATTATTAGCACCTCCAGAATGAATAGGAAGCTTATGATATTACCTGTCCTTCCAAACACAGCCCCCATATCGTGGGTGCCAGTGTTAGTGGTGGCGGCCTGCAAACTGAACTGGTAGTTTGTGTTGGGCTTCAGACTGAAGATGGTCGTTGTGGTCCGACTAATTAGTACTTGCGTGCATTTAATTGCTTTACCCTCCGTGTAGGTGACCGTGTAGATGATAGCGTCCCAGGAGAGGAAAGCCGTGTCTGACGTGATGTTTCCAATCACCATAATCAGCGGCGGCATCTTTATAACCATCACCATTGTAATTATCGCCATAACCACCGTCAGCATCTTACTAACCATCTTGATTATCATCATCATGAGCATCGCAATCGTCACCACCATGAGTAACGTCATTACCGATATCATCATTGTCATCACCACAACCAGTCATATTACTTTATGTACAGATGATCGTTCCTGGTACCGTGTCTTACTTTGCCTTTGTAGGTGTAGTTAAGTAGCGACATGCATTTCTATAATTATATGATATGAATGGTCACATCAGCAGCAGCATCAGCATTAACATCTTTGTCACCTATCAGTAACTATAAACTACCATAATGACTCAATGTGTGAACTTATTACCTGTCATTCCAGACACGGCCCCCACATCGCTGATGTCGGTGGAAGTGGTGGCCTGCACGCTGAACTGGTAGTTTGTGTTGGGTTTGAGACCCGTGATTGTCGCAGTGGTTACGGGACTGAGTACCTGGCTGCTAATGGAGGTTCCACCAATTGTGTAGGTGACCGTGTAGAGGATAGCTCCGGCTACTATATCCCAGGAGAGGATGGCCGTGTTTGACGTGATGCTGTCCAGCATTACCATCGTAGCTGTGTATGTGAGTAAACATGTACATACATTAAATAGACCGATTTAACTATTCACGTTGAACGGTTGTATGTTTCCATTATTTAGCTTCAAAATATGATTCAAACATGACCAAGAAAATAAATGTCACGTAGACAACGTTATGTCATGGTGACGCCATTCAATCCCCCATAGTCAATGAGTTATGCATGAAAAAGGATTGACAGTTGAGAACCTCATGACAAAACGAGCAACAATAATTGTGGATGTATCAGTTTGTTTGCTTTGCCGGTGTAGAGATTGACAAATTAAGAAAAGTGCAAGAAGAACATGATTTTAAAATATTGATTACATACTAAACACTTATTATATATATTGTGCATATAACAAGAATTAAACATTCAGTTTATATCTGGTTAAAGAAAAATACTAGTGACAGCAAAAACATGGGGGTAAATTAATCTGGGTCTGTCAAAAATGCCTAGCGAATATAAATTCAGTATTATTCTCACAGTCAATCGGAGGGGATTTCGGCACTAGATTATGTTCAAGACTTACCAACCGGTAGATGATTATCTGCTATCCTACGCAGGTTTGCCTTCACCAATGCTTCCCTGAAGACAGACCTCTCCGCAGCCTCTCCCACGTTGACATGCCAGTCCCGTAGCATCTGCAGTGTTCCTTCACTAGTCACATGTTGGAACCGCATGTTGGTTGCTATTTAGTTGTGTATCGCTCCCTCCTGGGATCCTAGTGCTCTTCCAAGTGCTTCAATGTTGTTGTTGCCAACTACTTCTTGAGCCACAGCACGAATGATGGCAATGAAACTGGAACAATAATAATGCATTTCCAAATTATGTGTTATCATCTTTCTCAATTTCACATTATTTGACCACTTATATTAACGTACTCTGAATGTAATCGATTACACGTTTGAAATTGCACCATACTTACAATATTTATTTGTATGGTTATTTTTGGAAAGTGATACTTGTTATGATAATTGTAATTACAGGTATATGATACACTTTTACATAATACATATAATGTACATATCAACTTAGAATATACTGTGAAATCATGGTAATTGGTGACATGTAAACAAAATATATTACACATACATTTATATGATCACATGATTATAATTACTCGTTCTTTGACTGTGCCTTGGGTCCAGGGTTGGATTCTATGTCTCCTGCCCTCGTGAGGTGAAGCTTGGAGATGAACAGCTTCCACAGACGTTTGTAGCTATTCTTCTTACAAGGTGTATGGTTGCTAGGTGACTTCTGTAGGGTAGCTTTCTGCCTCAAATAAATGATTACGAACTACATTAATAAAGTGATAACAAACTGTATTGACGTATAGCTACATAGCCTCAACAGCATCTAAATAAATAAAAAAAATATTCACTATGCTGATTTATACAGCCATTGCTCTATTTTGGGAATAGTGTGAAATACTAAACAGCAATAAGGAAGATTCATTGAAAGAAAGATAAACATAGTATATTAGATAACGTTTGGATTTGTAACATGTTCAATTGGGAGAAAATCCAGTATACAAAATACAAACTATGCAAATATCAATGATCCATGTCTGTAATGTGCAACCATTTCTTTTCTGCTTAATTGACACAATCCTTGTTAAACATATCACATAAAAAAACAAAAAATATTAATAATAATGTAACGTTACACATTGTATGGATTATATAAATAATTAAGATATAAATTTTACAATGACCGTTTGCTTTTGACAATGGGGACTTTAGGCTTCTGCTTATTTCGTAATTCCACGTACACCCATGTTAATAATATTACAGTGGTTGCATATGTATAGCGTCTTATTTATTGTAATGTTGGTCATAATGTTGGCCCTGTACCCGACACTGCCGTATTTCCCACCCCTAAACGTGACATAGCTAGGCTACCTCGTACAGATGTACGCATAGTTAGGACATAATGTTCATTAAATTTGTGAATGAGAGTGAAATGGTTATCAACCCAAATCGATTTTCGCTGACCATAATTGAACAAGATGCTCACCTTTCTAACTGACGATGTCAGGCGTCGGAGATAGTCCCTAAATCGTTTACTGAAGATTACTGAAGAACATCCCTGTGAACAGCCAGGCTCGGTAGTCTCATTCTCAGATGTTTGGTTCCCGCTTCCATCAATACTGTTCCTCGGTTTAATTAGTACTGCATTTATCAGGGTTGGTATGGTGGTCCCGGTTGACAAGTTGGGCGAATATTCTGCTTGGTCCATGCTAGAAGTTGACAGGTTTGGCGATATTTCTGCTTGGTCCATACTGGAAGTAGACAAGTTGGGCGAAATGTCTGCATGATTCCTGCTAGTAAGATGTGTCTCGCATGCGGTTCTGTAATCTTCAAGACCTTCACCGTCAGGTTGGCTTTGGTGTTGGTATGTAGGCAGGGCTTCCTCGTTTGCTGTTTGTGCTTTCAACGAAACCCTCTCGCGGAAGTCTTTTGTTTTCTTCGAGGATTTATATTCATTTTTCCTTTTCCAATTTCGTTTCCTAGTTCGAACCCTATTCGTTTTTTTCTTTTTGATTCGTTTTGACAGCATCCGTTTTCGTTTTCTTTTCTCTCTTTCCAGCCATTTTGTCCCCCTTTTCTTCTGGTCACTTTCGCGGATTATCGTCTCCTTTTCTGAAGTGTTGCAGCCACACGTGTCGCCCCTGACTGGAGGTCTTGAGATGAATCTCCCAATCCGGACCCTCCAGTCACACAGAGAGACAGGCATTTTGGTGCTCAGTTCACGCCTTCAGCTGAAAAAATAGAAACAAAGGAGATTTATTTTACATGCCTTTCAGGGGCCCAGTGGGGTATTCATTTTTTTTTTCATAAAAATTGAGATATTGATCTTAAAATGATCCATGGATTCTAAGCTTTAAGAAAATACATACATTGTGGGGTTGGGGGTAGCTATTCAATGGAATTAATGATTTTGTTATCAATGTTGCACATTTTGGGGGCCGAAAGTGATTATTTTCTGGCTTAGATTGGAGATTTTTAATTATATTTTTCATAAATAGTCCAAATAAAATTGTCCCAAATCAAAAATTTTACCATCCAAATTATGTTTCTCTTTTTTCAGAGTGAAGCAGCAACATCTAATGTCATGTAGAAAATAAACATGGAAATTTATATGTGATTAACATGCCCTAAACTTCAATTGAACCAACTACCAACTATTTATCCCGCTATTTTCCTATTCTTATCCATGTCACATTTATCAAACAAATATCAATATTGTACTGGACCTTTCAAGCTCATTTGCTGAAAATTATTTAGATTGTTTAGACTAAGATTCTAAAAACTTGAAAAGTATTTACTCAAATGCAATGAAATTTGGGGGAATTGTTCATCTTTCTGAGACAAACAGATTAATGATGACTTTTAGAGGTATCTCTACAGAAAAACAAATTATGTATGTATCGCATTTCTGATTTTTTTATTATTTTGATTTCACTAGGAAGATGGATGACTATTAGAAAACGCCATCATAGGTTTGTTGGTCTATCATTGTAGCTTCTGTGTTTACATTAACAAAGATGTATACCCCTACAATTTTTAGGAGATGCGTTTTGAATGATGGCATGTTACATTTTTTTTTATTTTTTTTTTTCAATATACTTGCTTCTTGAGGTCTCATTTTAAGTCCTATTGTCTAACTGTTACATTCTAAGCTTTCCAGCAGTATATGGTTTGTAGGGGGTAGCTTCAATAGTTTGAAAGATATTCATGATTCCGTCAAAGTGCGCGAAAATGGAAAATAATACCCCACTGGGCCCTTTTTGGAGGTTTTGTTCCTACAACCAGTCAATATTGAATATTGCAAATGTTAATTCTCATTTTGATAAGAAAAAACAACGTGTAAGTATAATCTTATCAAGAAACACAAGTAATTCGAGATAAACGTGTACTCATCATTGTAGCACTACCCCCACACACTGGCGCCGATGCCATCCGAAAACACAATGCATTGGGGGGGGGGGGGGGGAGGGGAGCATTGTTCACAAACAATGCTCGACCCCCCCCCCCCCTCCCCCCAATGCATTGTGTTTTCGTACAGCGGATTATACCACAGACCATAACCCAATAACGAACAGTAGCGTAGTTCTGGATGCATTAGAGGCACCCCCCCCCCCCCAAGAAAACAAATAGCCTGCATATAATTATAATATTAAATAAAATAAGATAGTAAAACTGATTTGTTAATAAAACACAGTAACAGACGTGAGGGTTATATTGGTAACAAAAACAAATCATAGACTGTGCCCACCCCTCCCCTTATTAGGGATCTTGTCGATCAAAAACGCCGCGACTTTCCCTGGTTTTCCTGAAATAAAGGCTTTCTAGTAAAAGCACGACTTACGGGGGCCAGAAAACTGAAGGCATGAACGGTGCGGTTTTTCTGAAAAGGGCGCGAAATCTGGGTTATTGTTATCTCTCTGTAACATCGGTTTCGTATAAAGTCAGCGAGGCACGAAGTGATAACAATAACCCGAATGGATCATGCCCTTTTCAGAAAAACCGCACCATTCATGCCTTCAGTTTTCTGGCCCCCGTAAGTCGTGCTTTTACTAGAAAGTCTTTATTTCAGGAAAACCAGGGAAAGCCGCGTCGTTTTTGATCGACAAGATCCGTAAGTAACTATCGTGACCCCTTTTTAACTTGACCCCGCTATGCCACTGTATGTGAACATTATATTACGTAATACCTCATACAAGTTCTCAGAGGGTAGCATGTTCCACGTGATAATGCAGCTTATTACACAAAGGGAACTCAAAGAAATTCAAGCGTATCGCCCTTTGTGGATAGGGTATAAGGAGGGCCCCGCGGGGCAGAGTGTTATTTTTTCATTGTGTACTTGCAGCTTTCAACATCGACGGGCGACGAGTCTGCCAGCTAGATTTTGGTGCAGAATTTACGGGGACTTTGAGGCGCTGTTAGCCCTTCTTAGCCGGAGGTTTGCCGAATTGCCGCAGTGACAAACTTGAACGAAGGAGAGCGGGAGCCTCGAGACGCGGCTAGCCTCGCAGGCGACAGGGATTATACCGCTTCCCGCTTATCAGGCGGGAACGCTGGCTGATACCACTTCCCGCCTATCGGGCGGGAACGATACGGACTTGGCTAACCAGCATGAATACCGCAGTGCGAAGCACGCGGGGACGATTGCGACCTCAGCCTTTTCGCCGATGACACCGCAGTGCTAAGCACGCGAGGCCTGGGCCCCATGCCTATGCGCAGGGGACGGATGGAGCAATCGACAGTCTTCTGCTCTATGATTAATCGTGGTGCTTAGCATGCGATGGTTCAGTGCGCAGGTTACGGCCCTTTGCCACTTACTCGTCAGATATTCTTTCCTGAATTTCAGGGTAACTGTGGCGAGTTTATTATAGATGTCCATGCCAGGGCTATCCCGCTAACCAATCTCTACCTACCGAGTGGTTTGGTCAGCCAGATGTCGTATCCTACCATCCTATCCAACTGTTATACCAGCAATACTGTATGTGCTGATTTTTACTAGATGTGGACACGGTCGACGTTCATGGATAGAATTTGAAATGTTCGCCCCTCTTCCGTATCATTTTCTATATTTCCAGGAAATATATCATCATGTCGTTCAGACAGTACTATACCGTATTTACGGGGGGTTTACCCTTCTATTTGGGTTTTATACTCTTCCGCATATCGACAGTCATGAAGGTGCCCTTTTATTTTGCTACGAGTCCATATGAAATAATCATTATTGGCACGATGGATAAAAACCGGCTTCAAGGCTTATTGTCTTTTGGGGCAAAGCGTGTGTTTGATCATACAATTTTAGTGGCTCTGCTTTAGTGATGCTTTCACCAATGGTGGGATTTCGTAAAACATTCTGATATTAGCTATAGTATGATCTTGCGCCTCTAGCTCTCTACTTCTTTACCTTTGCCACGGGGCTTGAATGGGTCTCTGTCTTTTGACATTGTCTTGAATTTCTTGTAGTTGAATTTGGATTCATGGTTGTAATATTGAAAACCGTCCGGGATTTAGGGCTTAATTGGGACCGTCAACATCCCTTGTTGATGTCTAGCCGACTACGATATAGTAACAGTATGACAAGCCACCGAGGTTTTAATTCAATGCCCAAAAGCAAGAATGCTACGTTATTCGGAACTTGTGTCAAACCAGGTCAAGATCGGGTTGTTCTGTAACTGACTACCGGTACAGTACTTTCGGGGTAAACTCATGTCGAGAAGGTTGTCACTGGTGTGCTCTGTGACATTAGCCACCGTCCAGGATTTGGGACTTAATTGGGACCGCCAACATCCCTTGTTGATGTCTAGTCGACTACGATATAGTAACAGTATGACAAGCCACCGAGGTTTTAATTCAATGCCCAAAAGCAAGAATGCTACGTTATTCGGAACTTGTGTCAAACCAGGTCAAGATCGGGTTGTTCTGTAACTGACTATCGGTACAGTACTTTCGGGGTAAACTCATGTCGAGAAGGTTATCACTGGTGTGCTGCTGCTCTGTGACATTAGCTTCTGAGCGATTGCTTTGAACATGCTACCCTCTGAGAACTTGTATGAGGTATTACGTAATATAATGAGAAAATTATACAAATAAAATATGAAGTATAATTTGAATTATATTAGTAATAGTGAAATACAAGTCGATGAGGGTCCCGCCCATTGTTGGAACTTTCTAGAAGATCACCCTCCCGAATAATGACGCACAGAAGCCAACTATATTTTGTCCCAATAGATGATACCTCTAATATTGATCGTCAACATGGTCAATTGGTAATGGCGCTTCATTACAGTATCGTCTCAAGGCGCTGTGGCTAGTATTACACTAATTGTAGACGGACAGCCTAAGGAGCTTTCTTATGCTGATTGGGATCTATGCTGATTCGCAACATGCATTTGGTGTATTTTATAAATGACTCGGCTTATACATATGTGCCTTAATCATACTGACTTAATATGGTTATTATGAATTAAAACTGTCCTTGAACACTGAGATGAAAGTGTCTGTTGGGGATACTTTCGGGTACTAATTTTCTTTATTTGTCTCTTACTTTGAATAGATGACACTCTGCCCCGCTAGTACACTGGCTAGTACACCGCTGGCGGAGTGCCATGTCTAATCAAAGTCTATAGAGCTTTCAATTCTTAAATGCGCTTAATTCGGTCGATTCACAATACAGTGCGCCACCTATCGGTTGCAGCGGACAGGCCGAAATCCTTAATGCCTCATGGGAAATGGTCGACATCGAAATATAAGGCCGTATACAGCTCAGTGGTGCTAGGCTGTAATATAATAATAATAATAGACATGTATATAGCACAAATTGCAAAGAGCCTCTAAGCGCTTAAATAATTATTTGATTATTATTACCCATGGTCAACAGGTACATTTCAAACCCACACAATGATATTGCAAAGGCAGTGGGCAGGGTTCGAACTCGGGATCTCATGATCGGAAGGCGCGCGCTCTACCAATCTTGCCACAACCACATCCATACGTGATGTCGACCCCGAAGTTGGAAATTGGCCTGTCCGCTGCAACCGATAGGTGGCGCACTGTATTGTGAATCCACCGAATTGAAATACAATGGCCCGTATTCACAAAGGAGGTTTGCACAAACCCCGGTTCAAACCGCGGTTTACATCTATGGAATGCCAATTGTAAACTGATGGAGAGAGAATGTAAATTCCTTACTTGTTAACAATGTTGATGGTACACATTCTCTCTCCATCAGTTTACAATTGGCATTCCATAGATGTAAACCGCGGTTTGGACCGGGGTTTGTACAAACCTCCTTTGTGAATACAGGCCTGTGTGATTTTATGAACTTGGTTAAACGGTCATAACTTTTTTTGTTTCATGACCGATTTGCATACATATTTTGTTTAATTCATCCCGTTTGGACAATTATGCTTAATCAAACTGTTCAGGTTGTCTATAGTTATTTTATGATTACACATCAGCGTTAATTTGCATTTAACATGTTTAAGGGTACATTTTTTCGGAAAGGTGCGGTCTTAGACGATGTCACAACAGTATCACTCCCACGTATTAAAGTTATGGTTAGCGATGATTGTGTACGTAAATACAGTGAAAAAAGAACAGCTTTGCGAAAAACAGTGGTCCGATCACCGACAGAGCTACCCTACATAAATACAACGAATTGATACAACATGTATAAATAAAAGGGGGCATTTGAACCCCCTTAATTCCCCCACCTCGTCTGCAGCTTAAAGGCCTATTGGAATAAATCGCTGTGTAGACATGTAACACATTACTTTGCTCACATGTCTGGCATGCCTGATTCCCTGATTCCGCCATATTTGTATTGTACACGGGGCAACAGATTACAAATACCCTTTGTACTTTGCAAAACAAAATATAAATCCTACAATTATTGCCTTTGATTCAACCTTATCAAGCGTCGCACCAATGATAAGAAGACCACAATGAAGTCCAAGTTGTATGCATTATATATTTACGCACAGTATCCATATTCCCGTCGCATGAAATCTAGTTTCGTTTTCTGAATAGGCACACTACTCGGACAATGTAGGACTTTGCCCTGTTGGCTAGTTTTGTTTTCTTCTCCATGACTCATCTGCTCATGAAAAGGGCACCCAAAGGCAGGGAAACAATGCATTTCCAAGCGTACACGGCGGGGCTAGGGGTTGCACCCCACCTCCGACTTGTCCCAAAGTTATGAAAAAGGGTTATTTCAGAGGCGTAGGAAAACACAATGCATGGGGGGGGGGGAGGCAGAGCATTGTTCACAAACAATGCTTTGCCCCCAATGAATTGTGCTTTGCAAACGAGCCGACGCCTCTGGGTTTTTTCATGCAAAAAGCACCATAAACCCGAGTAAAACCATGCTTTTTGGGCCACAAGTAATATCACATTCGGCCAAACACTATGGTCCTACGCAAGTCAAAGCAATCATATCCTGTTTAGGCAAATACGTTATATTTCATTGCGGCTAGATTGATGTTCTTTGTTTGTCAAGTTTAAACAACTAGAAAGATATATGTATCAACGTATCTCAGCCCCAATCCCACTCCCTTCCCCCTCCCTTCCCCCTCCGCAAACATGTCTGCAAGTACGCCCATGAAAGCGTTTGTGACTCAACGTCTTTTTTGTGGAATGGTGTCAGGGTTTGCAGATTGAAGATCAAACTAACCAATAACAACACAAAAACATGAATATACATAATGATAACTTATCATAAAGGGATCTAGGGGAAAGCCATAAGTTTATTTTAAAAAATTATGTAAACAAAAAATTAAAAGGTATAAAAAAATGTTGATTCAAATCATTCATATTTTCTATTATAAATGGGATTTTATGTTCTTGATGTGAAATTTATGAAAAGTCTAAAATACTTGCATTTTTGCTTTTGAATAAATTTGATTTCCAAGGATACATATGGCTTTCCATAATGTTTAAGTCCCACTTAGAGATAAGTTCAACTTAGGATCTTTGCAAAACATCCCCCATTTAACATTTTCAACATCCACAAACTGTACGTACAACACATCACGGTGCCCTTCAGTATACCGGGCGTATCAAAAAAAGCGTTACACTTTTGAAAAAATTGTCAACATTACATTTTTATATATTTATAAGATTTGTTCATGTCGATGGATGCCCCATGGTCTCATCTATCAAGTGCCACTAACAAAACAAATTTTCGTTCACGCTTGGGCGAACACTGACAGTTTTTGTACAGAGTGTCAAAAATGGCTTGCGCCAAATTGAAAGAAGAGGGACAATTAAACCAGCAGACTGAATAAGTAGTCACATTCAAACCAATTGCTCTTTGCCATAAATTTAAGAATATTTTATGATTGTGTAATAATTTTGTGGCAATTTTCTATCATAATTTAACTGATTTCATTGTTTTATATGCATCCATGGGTGAGAATCAATAATGGGTAATTACTTCAAGATCTTTTTTAAAGCACAGACACATCAAAACCACATGCCAGTCATTCATTCAAAAAGTACCAAATCAATTAATCTTCAAATCATTCAACCGATTCATCAATCAATCAATGAGAAATCAACCAATCAATCCATCAATCTATCAATCCAATCAGCCCATCAATCTATCAACATGAATATTCTGGGTCATCTTTTGTATGTGTCACACTCAATGAAAGGATTTGCATCGTTAATGAGGACAGGCTGGACATTTTGTCATGAACGATGCAAATCCTTTTATTATCTATCAATCTATGGCTTGTTTATTCTAACCCATACATAAAGCAATGAAATCATTTAAATTATGATAGAAAATTGCCACAAAATTATTACACTATCATAAAATAATCTTAAATTCATGGCAAAGAGCAATTTGTTTGAATGGGAGTACTTATTCGGTCTGCTGGTTTAATTGTCCCTCTTCTTTCAAATTGGCGCAAGCCATTTTTGACACTCTGTACAAAAACAGTCAGTGTTCGCCCAAGCGTGAAGGAAAATTTGTTTTGTTAGTGGCACTTGATAGATGAGACCATTGGTCATCCATCGACATGAGAAAATCTTCTAAATATATAAAAATGTAATTTTGAAAAAAGTTCAAAAGTGTAACGCTTTTTTTGATACGCTCTGTATATACATTCTAAATTAAGTCTTCTACAGAAATTTACTGTGCCCAATCAGGTCCGTAGACATTATCTTTTAAGGGCCGGTCATACTTGCGGTAGTGGACGTAATTGAACGTAGTGGTGGCTAACGTTGTTGATCGTAGTTGAACGAAGTTGAAGGTAGTTGAACGTACTAGCATCCGTATCGTACCGTAGTTGTCCGTGATACTAACTAAGTATTAACTCGAGAGAGCAGTGATCTTCGATTTAATGTTTGAACATGTTCAAAAGAGCAGTACGTTAAATGCATCCGTAGTAATAACGTACTAAACCGAAGTTTAACGCGTAGTCTAACGTAGTCGAACGAAGTCTAGCGTAGTCTAACGTACTTCATTACGTACTTAAATGTAATAGCGTATTCTAACGTACTTTACCGTGTACAAAACCAGCATCGACAGTCTTGATCCAGACATGTTTTAGTAAAAATATAGACAAATTTCACAGAACTGCTATGTTTGAAAAACAAACGCACAATGGCCGTACCACACCACCGGCTGGCTGTTATACTCCGTGCGGGGTTGCTATTGACCGTAGTTTGACGTTCTTTAGCGTAGTCCAGCGTAGTGGCTACCGCAGTCTCTCGTACTCAAGCGTAGTCAGACGTACCACTCCGTACCTGTCCGTGAGCAAGCTGTACCCACATTAGCATAGTCTAGCATAGTCTTATCCGTACCCTTCCGTGGCCAACCACCGTACCTTAACGTAATTCAACGTAGTTACACGTTGTTCAACTTAGTTTAACCTAGTTTAACGTACTTACACCACGTCTGACCCACATTAAATTACCCTACGGATCACTACGTCCCCTACCGCAAGTATGACCGGCCCTTGATGAGGAGGGGGTGCGTTATTTACAAAGATAGGACCAATCATGTCAATGGTCATGCAAATACAGATTTCTGTTACATGTCTATTGGGCATTCTCGAGAGAAACGCAATTGGGCTATTCCACGTCACTCACGTTACATTTGTTCCAAAATCACAATGTTTCACACTCTATTTCTTTTTAAAAAGAAGCTGCCACCTCAATTTTTTTTTCATGACATACCACTAGGGCAAACACATATGCAAAGGCAGGCGCGCCGGAAGCAGTTTTGGATTGGGGGGGGGGGGGGGCAAAACCCTAAGGGGGCTCACGATTTATGTGTTTAGGGGCTCATGCCGAACCACACTCACAGAGTTGCCAACTTTGAGCCAGAGGTGAGAGCGAGACATTGCGAGGATAAAGCGGCTAAGCCCGAGGGAGCGAAGTGACTGAGCGGAATCCCCCCTCCCACGGTACGGAGCTTTTGCATTTTTTGACTTGAAATTGTGCAATCTTGTGCATAAAAACATAGCTTACAACCCAAGGGAGCGAAGCGACCGAGGGCTGGAGCAGAGCCAGAGGGGGGGGGGGGGGGGGGGGGGGTGGGGGGGGTTTGGGAGGGGGTATCCCCCTCCCACGGGGAAGATTTTGCATACTTGAAATGGTGCATTCTGGTGCATAAAAACATAAACCACATTTGTGTGATCCAACATCAAAGCTTACAGCCAAAAATGAGTCCCGAGGGAGCGAAGCGACCGAGGGCTGGGTCAGAACCAGAGGGGGAGGGTTTTGGGAGGGGGTATCCCCATCCCACGGGGAAGATTTGGCATTTATATACTTGAAATGGTGCAATTTGGTGCATAAAAAAAAAAACCATATATGCCACATTATTGTATGATCCAACAACGTAGCTTACAGCCAAAAATGAGTCCCGAGGGAGCGAACGACTGAGGGCTGGTTCAGAGCCAGAGGGGGAGGGTTTGGGAGGGGGTATCCCCCTCCCACGGGGAAGATTTTGCATTTATATACTTGAAATGGTGCATTGTGGTGCATAAAACATAAACTATATGCCACATTTGTGTGATCCAACATCAAAGCTTACAGCCCAAAATGAGTCCCGAGGGAGCGAAGCGACCGAGGGCTGGGTCAGAGCCAGAGAGGGAGGGTTTGGGAGGGGGTTTCCCCCTTCCACGGAGAAGATTTTGCATTCATATACTTGAAATGGTGCAATTTGGTGCACGTCACACAAACAGCCAGAGCAATAACAGCCTACACAGGAACTACGTGGACCGGTACAGAAAAATCCACCCCAGACGTACCATACGCAAGTTACACATCAAACTGATATAATTTGTGTGCGCGCGAAGCGCGCAGCGAAAACGTTAAATGGATGTATAACTTAGTTTTTAAACGTTAGAAATAACAAGTATTGGGTGATACAGTTAATTTTTTCCTTTTCCTTTTTCTTTCTTTCTTTTCTTTTTTTTTTTTTTTTTTTTGAGGGGGGGGGGGCTTTTTTTTGGGGGGGGGGCAAAAAACGCGTTTTGCCCCCCCACTTTTGGATTGGGGGGGGGGGGGGCGGCCGCCCCCCCTGCCCCCCCTTCCCACTTCCGGCGCCTATGTGCAAAGTGTAGTAAATGATTCAACACTTTGTTTGTTATTTTTTTAGAGGAGGTTTTAATGAGCGTCACTCACGTTACGCGTTTTGCCCCCTGTAAATTTTCAATGAACTTAGCTTGAAACGCAAGCTAAAACTATAACACTTCAGAGCAAATTATGTTGATGCAACTTGCTATTATTTCCCAATATCATATTAATACTGTTTAAAGTTAGCCTCTATCATGCATTTTTTAAAGAACGGACAGTAAACAAAAAAATGAACCGTCACTCACGTTACGTCACTCACGTTACAAAATGAAAATGCCATAGCTATAACATGGGTTTTTTTGACATTACATGCAAATTCAATTCTTTTGCAAAGAATTGTGTTAAAAGCCTAAATTAATGATATTTAGAGGCATTCACAACTTTCTGCTATAATTATTTGGCCAAATTTGTATTTGGGGATAAATAGCAATATTAATGTACACGTTTTTTGACATTACATGCAAATTCAATTCTTTTGCAAAGAATTGTGTTAAAAGCCTAAATTAATGATATTTAGAGGCATTCACAACTTTCTGCTATAATTATTTGGCCAAATTTGTATTTCAATATTTATGTACACTCACGTTACTTTACATTCAAATATTTTTTTTTTCTCAAACAATCGTGATAAAAGCCTAAATTAAGGATCTTTAGAGGAATTCACTACTTTTGGGTGTGATTATTCATCAAAAATGTTACTTTTGGTAAGTTCTAGCAGTAATAATTTGCACTGGCAATATCGTCACTCACGTTAAATCGTCACTCACGTTACATTTTTCACAGTGATGCTACATGATGTTCCCAGTCAATATGAACCTTATAATTTTTGGAGGACATCTAGACCTGGTAGTAGGAGGAAAATTTAGTTAAGCCCCATTCACTCACTCTCATTGAACAAAAGAAATAGAGAGGAAATTGTAATGTTTCGTCACTCACGTTACATTTCCACATGTCCTGTGTACTAGAATATATTGTCAAAAAAAATCATCTGATAAGCCTACAAAACACTATCATTCAGAAAGTTAGACACATTGTCTAACAAATTAAGTCAGAATTTTTTTTTTTTTCTCGGAATCAGATAAATAATAATACCCTTGATTAGGTGGCAGTGATATTTTTCAGAAATGTAATGAAAAACAAATTTGAGCAATAAAAGTGGCGCCGTAAAATTATCAAAACACCTCAATATTTTGGATTTATGTTGAAGTAAAAATAACAAAAAGTTCCAAAGACAAATTTGAAATTTCATCATTTTGGCCATACCTCCGTGGAATAGCCCAAATACGCATTTATACAAAAAATATAAATATTTTGTTGTTCAAACAATGTAGTTTATCTAGCAGTGGTATTATTTGTAGCCAATAATGGAGCCACAGAGTGCTGGTCACCCCACCCAAACCCCCCTCCCCCGAAAAAAAATCATATTACACATTTACATAAAAACAGTCTTTTTTGAGAACTCCAGATAAGAATAAAAGAGCATGACGAGAGGTGCATCGACCTTTAAACCTCACGAACATCGCGCCAGCAATGAAAACATATAATGGAGTTCAAGTTATATTTATTCCGAAGCCAGGTTATGCACATATAGTTCTGCCCATCCTGAAATTCAGTTCCGTTTTATTAATGCGCTTTGGATATTGGATTGTTTTACTTAAAGGAACTACAGCGTCTAGATGGTCTAATTTTCACAATTCGGCTCTCTATATGTAATTTTTAAATCGCCAAAATGTGACGTCATCTAAAGAACGGACTAATGAACTAAATTCTGTAGATGACGCGTCATGACGTAAGCCAATGAATTGTCATTCACAATGACGCGTCATGTCGATCACGTTGCTGATTCCGGACGCTAAATGTGGGTGGGGCGTAAACTGGTTGCTAAGTGAGATTTGGCATCAGAAAACTAGTCTTAAATCACTACTGTGTTGATTTTCATGGATTTTTTTTCGGCAGACCTATGTTTCAAGTCATCAACTATGGAATAAGTGTCAAAGTACGTTGTATTCTGTAGGTCCTTTAAAAGAAACATGTTCATGTTGAACAATAATTTTGTTATTAACTTTTTCAAAGTGCACTTCAGCATTTTTAACTGGCGGCACATTGTTTAATGTGTGTTCATCAATGGCCCAGATGATCGTTCCTGTATTGGCAATGCCTAGGCAATGCCTAGTACAAATGACTTCAAGATTAATTTGAATAATTTCCTTGCCTAGTCTGTTGCATTCAATTAATGAGAGGTCATACCTAAGGCTACATTTATACTATGATAGTAATTTATCATAATGAGAACAATCTTAATCTGAGAACATATCTATATGTTTAAATTATATTGCGTTTAATAATTAAAGACTTTCCAGTCTACATATTTTAACCCATTGCAACAAATCATATTAACATTATGACTATTTTTTTAACTCAGATCGGATTATTAATTTGCTTTAATGAATATTATACGGTGTCTAATGTATTATCAACCCATTGACAAAACTTGATATAACATTCAATTACTCCTCTGCACAATTGAATCCTTTTTGACGTTTGCTTCTATTTTTGTAAATTGCTCTAAACATCGTAGATTTTCGAGGTTTTAGACTTTTGAATCTCGTCCCAATGGCTGCATTAACACCAATGTTTTTCTTCATGAGTTATGTACAGTGATATAGTAAATGCATGCTTGTTGAACCCTGTATCAACTGATTGTTTGCTTTTGTGTCATTTTCGCCACTTCATTGATATGTATCATGTGTGGCATATAATGCATGGGGCGCAGGGGAATTTTTGGTATTGGGGGGGAGGGGGCTGAGGTATTTTTGCCCTAAGTAATATGTTTCCTTCCCGACTGCTACCTTACAAGCAACACAAAAGGGGTCATAACCTTTCTTGATACCCAAAATAATGGTTAGTCAGAAAATAACAGTTTTGCCGGAAAATAAGATTACTTTGCCCAAATGTCACATGACATGGTTTTGCCAGAATATGGTACATGGTTTTTCCCGAATATAATGGCATGGCTGCAGCCACCCAGCTCCCCCCCCCCCCCCCTTCCCACCCCTATCGCCTCATGCGCCTACGATCCAATGTACGACAAGGGGGGTTGCAGTATTTATGGCACACGCGGTATAACAATGATTCTAGATTTGATGTGATCTCCGAATGGAATTTTAGAATTGTATCATTGTTGATAAAATAGCATTTAAAGGAATCTAGTAGCAATGTCCAAATCCATTAAATACACTTACCTAAAACTCTAGCGGTTCTCAGAAACCTATACTAGTGATACCAATATTAACACGAAGCAGCTTTCTGTTTCCCAAATTTATCTTCCATATGAAGATATGTTCGTTTTCAACAGTTTTTACAATAGATAAGTATAACTACAACGTCAGTGCAATGAGTTATAGCATTTCACTTTGCATTTTTACCATTAATATGTCATTTGACTTATACCATGTTAATTTCACACATCACTCAGTGGACATAACCCATTTGTTTTACATGCAAACAAAGTTACTAGATCACTTTTACCTACAGTATTATGTATTTCATATTACTTGGGGCGGGGGCACAATAGGCAAGGATGCCCCCCCCATTTAATTTAATGTTTCTATGCAACAGAAATTCATGCAATAGTAACATGATTTGCAATTGTAAACATTCAACCCTGATTATTTCCAACTAAACCAAACACAAAAACAATGCTGTTTGATATTCCAATCATTTTGATTTTTAATGGCACTTGTTTTTAAATGCATTAATTGTAATAAAAAAACAGTGCAATTTGAAATTTTACAAACCATAAATAATGCATTAAGCAAATGTGATGATTCACAGAAATGGACAGGCATGCGCAAGTTCTTGTGACTTTTGAAATTAGGTCATTTGTCTTTAATCTAAGCTCTTTCATAGCATGAAGAGATAAGTATCTCTGATTTTCACACATAGTGTACAAAACAACTGTAGAAATATTGTGGTAAGATCAAATCTTAAACAATCATTGGTTATACAATTATGAGCATTTGTCTAGAGGGTAGTTACTGTTTGTGTTTGGTATAGTTGGAAAGAATCAGGTTTGAATTTGTACAGATTGCAAATCATGTTAATATTGCATGAATTTCTGATGCATAGAAACATTAAATTCATTGAAAAGGGATACCTGTAGATATTTGCTTTCGTAATTGATGTACAAGTTTGCAATTTGAACTTGAACTTGAAAGATTTTATTCAAGAAAAGATCTCCACCTTGGCCCTGTTGCAGAGAGAGACATTTTCTGCATTTCAACCAATCAGATGTGTGCATTTAGAACATTTGATCTGACTCACAATTGATTTATCTCTTTCTGCAACAGGGCCATTGTCAGGTTGGAAACATGTGGTATCATTAGAATGTCATTTGTCTGGATTGCTATTGTATGGGGATTAGCAGGTCTATTTAACAGTGGTGAGCCAGAGTCTGAATAGGCTCTAATCCTGACTTTGAAAAGGTCTTTTTCATACAATACACCCCTATAGAATTCTTGGACATGGGTGTAGGTCTAAAATAATTCAATTTTACATGAAATTTGCAAACTTAAAACAAGGCTGTAGAAAAAACAAGAAATAATACATCTCCAATTCTTTCATATGTTGTAGATATTATATCAAGCCAAGATTTAAGCCAAAAAAATTCTCAAGATTATTTGATCCACGAGGTGAAACAGAAGGTCGAAGCCTAAGGTCAAAGGTTATCGTATCCAAACTCGCTCATGCATGAAAACAAATGGCATAAATGGATTGCATATAACATCCCCAGTCCAATGACACCATTAAAAAATAAATTGACCCAACGGTTAACGGACAATGGCGATTTGAAAAACGGTGCCCACACCCATTTTTGACAAAACTACCCCCGAAGAATCGACCATAGCGCCAAAACCGTTGGGCGGATTGGGCTAAAACTTAAATCTTTGCGCTTTGAAAGGTTGAAATATCATACATACCAAATATTAGCAAATTTGAAGGGGGTACGATGAAAATTTTCACTTTTTTTGGGTGATTTGACATGGAATGACCCTTATAGCTTAATTAGGTTATTTATCCAATTTGCATATTCCCAGAAATTGATTAAAATTGTAAATTTGGTGAGCCCGGAAGGTACAAAAGACCAAGGTTTAGGAGGACAACAAATCCATTTGTTACCCTTAACATACTCATTGCAATCTTTTAAAATCTAAGATGGCCGCTGTCCAAATTATTCACGCTGGGATACATATATGTTATCCATCGTTTGATTATATTATATGAAGATCATCTTTGTTTTTGTTTAATTTCAAACAATGTAATTATCAACTACAATGCTTGAATCACAATTTAGTTAGTTTCTTGCAGTATAATATATTAAACATTTATGACATGAATGCAGACAAAGAGGCCGATAACATTCTCTCCTTTCAAAAGTCAGACTCACAGATGTCCAGCACTCCAGCTTGATTCGTGGTGAAGTGTGATGTCATAATTGATGTCATAAACATTTTTTTTAGAATTTTTAAATTTGGACTTCATTTTCAGAAAGAGCATAACAAATAATGTCCAAATACCGAAAATCAAAGGAATATGTTACGTATTAGCTGAGATATGTCCATCCGAATGATTTTGTTGTCAATGGGCAATCAGTGTTATAGTGCACTGGTTATGAACTAACTCAAGTGAACGCTACCGCAGAGCGGTAGCGTTCAAGGTCGGGCTCATAGTGCCCCCGAATTTATGCGCTAATGTGCACAATAAGTGTGCTTAAAATTATAGATATGATACGGTACTTACCACCGTGTAGATGATACATATGTTATGCAACTATGGGGTGGATCAGAATGATGATTTTTCGCTCCATTCCGCATCAAAATGAGTGATTTATGCACCTCCTCGTCTTCTATCTGTGTTGTATCGCGACTTAGGAACGAGCGATGATCAGGCGAACGCGCGGGTACGGTCTCCATTCATGTACCGCGCCCGCCGAATAGATGGCAGATCTGACTCGCGCGTTTAGTGGTCGTACGGTAATCGATCCTTCAGAAGTCGCGATACAACACAGATAGAAGTCGATGATGTGCATAAATCACTCATTTTGATGCGGAATGGAGCGAAAAATCATCATTCTGATCCACCCCATAGTTGCATAACATATGTATCATCTACACGGTGGTAAGTACCGTATCATATCTATAATTTTAAGCACACTTATTGTGCACATTAGCGCATAAATTCGGGGGCACTATGAGCCCGACCTTGAACGCTACCGCTCTGCGGTAGCGTTCACTTGAGTTAGTTCATAACCAGTGCACTATAACACTGATTGCCCATTGAAGAAAAATTCACTCGGATGGGCATATCTCAGCTAATATCATGTTACCTATACCTTTGATATTCGGTATTTGGACATTATTTGTTATGCTCTTTCTGAAAATGAAGTCCAAATTGGAAAATTCTAAAAAAGTGTTTTTACGACGTCATGGATTCTGTACTCTATATGGGCTGCCATATTAATATGTTGACCCTGGGACCAGAAATTGATTTGTTGCCCCTCAAAACCTTAGAAACGTGGTATTACTCCACCCCTACAAGACAAGGGGTTAACAATAACAGCATGCTGCATTAACCCCTTACTCCATTGCCTTGAAAAAAGCCTGATAGTCAGCTGCCTTCATTGTCCAAGTAAACACTGGGGAAATCCCCTGTCTGCCTAGCCTTAAACTAGATGTTTTTCACACTATTGATCAATTTGATGCTGTGTATGTCAGTATAAATTGCATAATTGCTTTGGCCTTTGTTCAACAAACAATTATAGCATGCCTTCATTGAATCATCGTGTTAATCTGTTCAAAGCTGGTTGTAAAGAATTCCTTAGAGTCACAAATTGACCTATATTCATTGTTATATACTTTGGAATGCAATACAAAAGCCACATGTATTGACTATTGTCTTGTCCAGACACCTATTGAAATGCTGCATGCCTGCAAATAGTACAAGTCAGAGTACTTTGCAGAACCCATTGTCAGTTAGGTCATTCAGACACTAATCTCTGAAATAATCCCTTCAGCCTTTTGATAATACTGGCTGGCAGACAAGCCTAAACATGTAAACAACTGTTCTAAAACCTGTGGTTGAGGGCTGCACAGTCAGAAAGCTCAGGCTCAGATTGGAGCTTCAAGTCATAGATCAAATAATTAAAAAAATGGAATTTAAAGTGCTTCTGACATTGGAAAGCTCATGTAAGTTTTAAATTATATTCAATTCTAACCCCCTGTTATGTTAAGTTTGATTAATTGGTGAGATTTTAGCTAGAAATGATTTTATGATTTTTGCCAGTCTCACAAATTTGTTTACTGCAGCCTGCCTATGAGAGTGACCCTAGGGTGGTATTACTCATCATTTTTAATATCCGGGTTTAGTTACAATACGCATTGCTAAATATCATTGTTGCATATTTGAAAATATACTTGCAGGTGTTACCAATACGGGCAAAACTATACTTTAGTAGGCTTAACTATTTTATTGCGATACCTATCTTGAGACAAGGCTAGAACAGTTATGAATAGCCGTTAAGGTCAAAATAGTTTTATTTTACATTTCTTAATGCCGTATTATTTAGTTTTTGTTCAAGGCTTTTGTGTTTGTTTTTTTTGCTTATTATTTTGTTGAATGGTATTTCCTTAGTTTAAATCAAGCAAATCATTATGATAACCTGTATTATAATTATCAGTATGCAAAGTACATTCATCAATATATTTATATATTATACTGTTGTTAAATGGCGGTGGAGGGTATAGCACGGAATATTACATCCCGAGGGATTTTAAATGCTATTGAGTAAAATAAGTCCCGAGACGAAGTCGAGGGACTTATTTTCTTCACGAAATAGCATTTGAAATCCCGAGGGTAGGAATATTCCATGATTTTCCCGACAACAAATTTAACAACTGTTTTATCATCTGACTTGACTTGCAGGGGTGTAATATTGCCATGGTATATCGAAAAATATAACACCGCAGCGGCATGTACTGTATTTACTAAGTCATGTGATAAATATATATATTGCACCCAACAAAAACAAAAAAATATATTCAAAATATAATAAAGAAAACAAAATTAGAAGAATGAAATAATGTTTTTACAGTTTGCGAAAATATTCAATTTGAATGAACCGCAGATAAACAATGAACAAGAACAAAAACAACATAAATCATGCTTTTTTAGAAACTAAAAGCACATGATCTGTTAAAAGCTTTCAGTAAAGACTAAGTACGCAGTATTGAATGAATCAAGACAGAATATTATATCACATTGAATATAAAAAGCCTTGAGTAAATACGCAAAATTGAACTGGTAGGAGCAGACTATAATTTAATCAAAACATGATGTAAGTATGCAGTATTGAAGGAATCAAGCCAGAATATTATATCACATTGAATATAAAAAGCCTTGAGTAAAGACTAACTATACTCAAAATTGAATTGGAAGGAGCAGACAAGATTCAAGAATTTAATTAAAACATGACTGACTCTTGAATGGAAACTATTTAGTAAATGTATATTTTGAGTATGTAGGCCCTTCATATATCGATTACGACATTCAAAGCGCGTACGCCTATGAATCATACACGCGCTATAAAAATCCTATCTTGTGATAGTTACGGACGCGTCTGTGATGTACGCATCATTATACACATATAAATGACTTTTAGCCTCGTCTCAAGATAGGTATCGCAATAAAATAGTTAAGCCTACTAAAGTATAGTTTTGCCCCAATGGCACACGGCTCATGCAAATGCATCATCGTATGATAAGTATTATACACAGTCACAACCGTGGAATATATAACGACATGTTATTATAATAGTGCAATGAATTTGCCTGATGCATTACAAGCTATAATATTATAAACAATTATTATAATTACCGTGTAGCTGCCATCCACATTTCAATTTGGTCCAATATCAGTTGATAGCAGGCTTCGTTTCGTTTCCGCGCTTTCGATCTCGTGTCGCGTGACTAGAATCCAGACGTAATGACTATTGTAATAACTACAGAAAATATGGTAGATTTGTCACGATAAAACAACCGTTGAGCTGTGAGGCAATGATGTATCATAAAATACGTTGCCACGAAAACGACGTCTTTCGTTTGTCTCGTTCGTACACAATCTGTCTTTATCACCACCATATACCAATATGAACTATGCTCCTATATTAAAGATGCCTCTTCTGTGTGCACGTGCACGTACTGCAAGCACGTACCACGTGTAGTGCGCAAATGTACATGTACAATCCGGAGCAATGACAAATCGATCCATGATCACACACAGCCTGGTATTTAATGATCTTGGACATGACCTCACATACATAAGCTGCCCAATGTCAAATAATTAATTTGTATAATCTATAG
>JBAMJV010006266.1:12500-146862 GCA_037951105.1 Echinarachnius parma | reverse complement strand
CAATTTTCAAATTTCATTACGTTTCACTAAGTTAGCCGTGATCTCCACCACGGTGGAAATCAACTCAACCATTTTAATAGCTTTCGTCAACATTCCATGCCCTGTTAACTGCCCCCCGAGACCTAGTGGTATTATAGAGATAATCTCCTCCGGTTACACGCAGTAAACCGATAAGAACGGTGTAAACGGTGATACAATTCTACTAGAGGCACGAATCTCTCAACCTCTCCTCAGGCCTGAGAAGCGGTTATTTTCTAACTTGGGTGAAACGTAATGTCCTGAAGCTGATATCTCATGTCTTGCTCCCTCTTACAAACCCTTTCCACGTGTAATAATAACGATTTTGTCACGGTAACCAATACCCTTACAGACATATGCATGCAGCAATCAAAATCTGAGTGTCGGAATTGGGAGAACATGCAATTTTAATGGCAGAATAAACTTTATTTGGTTAAAATCGACCCAGAAACGGCTGGAATATCAATAAATCTATTTGATCTGATAATTATTTGGGGCCCAAATAATTAGATGATCTTTTTTTCAACAAAATATTTTTTAAATGCTTGCACTTTTTCAAAAATGATCAAAATCATTTTTGGAATAGTTGTTGATGATCTCTCTATCTAATCATCATTCCAATAAAACACCACATGCATAATTTTGTATGAAAATGGTTGAAACCAATGCCTTTTTAGAAAAGCGCCCTCTTGTGTTTAAATGGCTCTTTTTGAATGATAACAGGCGTTTTACTAAGTCGTTTGTAATTTTGTATACCTTTCGGGCATGGTGGAGTTATAATCATTAGTTTATCAAGTAACTGTCCAGGGTTGGTTACTAAAGTTCAGCCTTACCAAAACTGTACTACCCCTTTAAATAAAGATCACATCGTCTAGAAGACAATCTATTCTTCACATACAATAAAATTGATCACATATTCCTTTTTATGGAATATGACGTCATAGTCACTAAAGGGGTGAAGTGTCCATCTTACCTCACTGTGGAGGTAAGAGGGCCCCTCAATTCCTTAGATTATTGAATTTCAATTTTCTGCTACTTTCTGCCAATCCTTCCGTTTATAAGAATGCAAAATGCATTGGAAGTTTGTGCTTTTCTGTTGGACAATAAGGCAGCCTTAATCGTTTACGGGGTGGGGGTGGGGCGTTTAGAAGTGTCACAAATTGGGTGAACGATGAACAAATCTAAACAAAATTGGAACTCCGAAAATTTAACAGTGGGTGAAAATAACGTTCTTTGAATCATGCGGAACAATTTCTTGATTCATAAAGAGTATGAGTAATACAAATGCAGTGATTATAAAGACTTTTCTATTTTTCTATTCATGATCGATCTTAACACTAGTATCATGCCCTTCGCTTGATGATTGCTTGGAACAGTATACTATTCATCACAGCATTTATGGATACTATGAGGGTCCGTGGTTCTCCCCTTCTGCTACTAGATGCAGGCTGCAGGGTCACGCATCCTTACAACACTGGCTTGACTGCCCCCCCCCCCCCCCCACCCTGTATAAAGAAACGTGAAACAAACAAACCAGCCAATAAAATATTTGCATGAATCGATGGTTGCTGAATCGATTGTACTCCAATTTCACAAGAGATTCGCATAACATATACAAGCGCACTTCATACCAAAGGTACCTACTTGAGAATTCATTCAAGAGTTTGATCTTTAGCGGAGTAAATGTCGGTGGAACAATTATGGTTGAGGAACAATTATGTTGTTTTTGGACCATTTGAAGTACTGTCATCTTCAGAGCATATATTTATGCGGAGCAATTGTCACCGGAGCAAATGTCGTATCTCCGGAGCATATTTCGGCGGAACAATTGTCGGCTAAGCAATTGATGCATTTTCGGCGGAGCAATTGTCGCATCTTCGGAGCATTTGTCGGCGGAGTAATTGTCGGCGGAGCAAATGTCGGCGGAGCAATTGTCGCATCTTCGGAGCAAATGTCGGCGGAGCAATTGTCGGCCGAGCAAATGTCGGCGGAGCAAATATCGCGGAACATTTGTCGCGGAGCATTTGTCGCATTTTCCGCAGCAATTGTCGGCGGAGCATATGTCGTGTCACCACCAATTCACCCAACATTTATTTTCTAATATATGAAAGAGATTAGTTTTGGTAGTCGATTCCACTGAAAGTTTCAGAAAAATAGGTTTCAAACAAATTGTTATCATGAATGTAAAACTTGGCATTCAACTCTACAGCACAACTAAAAGAAATGATGCTCTATATTCAATTAATACTAATAATACAGGTTACTTATATAGCGCTATTCACAATGGATCATAGCGCTTACAAATAAAGCAGTTAATACACACACATTCACAACAAGATACCAACAAACTATAACAAATCAAGGAAAGGGAAGGATTTGAGTTGTGATTTGTAAAGGTAAGTAGGCCTGCATGAGGAATTTGTCTAATTACATAAAACATACTGTTTTTATTCATGCCGTGTGAAATTCTAATTGGTGTAGAGAATGCCAGCCGAAAACTCAGTATTGGGTTTTCAGAAGAAGACTACAAGTAGTTATATTGTCCGGGATAAAATTCCTGCAACAATAGAACTAGTTTTTTTTTCTGCAGACCCATGAATGTTTGTTTGCAGTAGTTATATGATTAAAAAAGTGAATACAAATATTTATTGGAGACACATATTCATATGGTTGCTGGCGGAAGGATTACTACAAAATCATCGCCTTTAATATATCAAGTGATAATGTGTAGCTAGGTGGCTGGAATACTCCCTAGGGAGTGTAAAAATGTGGAATTTGTGAGTAGGAATTATTGCAGTGTGTATCTGTTGACCGGGGTGAATAATAGCCCTTTGAGGCTTCAGCATTGCAATTTGCGCTCGATCTTTAAATATAAATTATCATAATAATAATACTATGTTCTATATAATAGTTATTAAAGTTAAAGTCTTTCCCGTACCAATGATGGCACATAAGGCGGCGCCTATCTCCGTTTCAATAGCCCTAGGCCACACGTCTACTAAATGTAGCGAAAGATACAGAAGGGGGCTAGTCCTCTGGTAACTCGTGTGATTAACTTTCCCTTCTCCATTCTATAAATGCCGAGTGTCTGGCTAGAAGGCAGAAGGTACCATTTGTAAAGTCTTTGGTATGACCCGGTCTGGGTTTGAACCCGGGACCTCCCGTGCATGAGGCGGACACTCTAACCGCTAAGCCATATATAATAGTAATAGGCCTATAATGATCATTATCATCATCATTATTATTATTATTATCATCGTACAAACTAAACTAGCTCCCGTTTCTACCCAGAGACGTATAGTAGCGTAGTTGGACTGAATGGCGGGTGGGGAACACGCGTAGTAATAGCTAATGAATTTCCTTTTTTAAATGTCTCCTTTATTGTTTTTTACCAATTGAGTATCTGAATATAAAAACGGCCCAAGTCCATGATATGTCATTTCGAGAAAACAAGAAAGAAATTAATATTTTTGTTATTTTTTCACTAAAATTATATTTGACCATTATGGTACGGCAACACCAAAAATACAAGTTAAATGTACATTGATTATGAAAATTAACATTCACGTTACCTGTGTGTGGGGGGGGGGGGGGGGGGTCTTTTTGTTTGATGGACTTGGGTCCTTTTTTTAATCATATGGACTTGGGCCATTCTATGAATCATATATACAGAGTGGACTACTATGATATACGTAAGAGAGTTATTTTCAGCTTTTAATCGATGACTTACAAGTCTGTTGCATACTACAACACATTTCCACCCCTCCCCCTCAACCCATGACACTATACCCCAACCCACGTCTCTCATCACCTAGCAAATGTATGTATGGGATAGCATGTGCATGTGTGTGTGTGTGTGTGTGTGTGTGTGTGTGCGTATAATAAATGCATTTGCATGTATGTGTTATGCCAACCATGAAGAAACGGGTGCGGTTCGTTATTCCGAAGGTTCGTTATTCCGAAGGTTCGTTATTCCGAACACGCAAATTTCCTATACCTGAGTGTTCGATAATCCGAAAATGAAATAGGGTTCGTTAATCCGAACATTTGTTATTCCGAAGGTCCGTTATTCCGAGGGTTCGTTATTCCGAAGGTTCGCTATTCCTAAAATGAAATCGGGTTCGTTAATCCGAAAATGAATTTGGGTTTGTTATAATGCTATAATTTCATATAAAGAGATAAAATAAACTTAAATGTTTGATTGGTCTGGCCAAGGGAGGGAAAGGGGAAGGGGTATGCTTAATGCAGGCTGTAAATTAAATAAACAAAACACAAACTATAGTATTATAACAAGCCCGATTTAATTTTCGGAATAACGAACCCGATTTTATTTTCGGATCAACGAACCTTCGGAATAACGAACCTTCGGAATAACGAACCTTGGGAATAAGGAACCCGATTTTATTTTCGGATCAACGAACCTTCGGAATAACGAACCTTCGGAATAACGAACCTTCGGAATAACGAACCTTCGGAATAACGAACCTTCGGAATAACGAACCTTCGGAATAACGAACCTTCGGAATAACGAACCTTCGGAATAACTGAACCTTCGGAATAACGAACCTTCGGAATAACGGACTGTAACCGAAGAAACTTGCAAAACCAAGTACTATGCATGTTAAACACATTTTCTAGACACCCTGACCCCTTGCATCCGAAAGTCACACAGACACACACACACACACACACACACACACACGCACACACACACACACACACACACACACACACACACACACACACACACACACACACACACACACACACACACACACACACACACACACACACGCACACACACACACACACACACACGCACACACACACACACATACACACACACGCACACACACACACACACACACACACCCACGCACACGCTCACACACACTTTTTTTTTTTTTTAAATGATTTTTTTATTTCTCCAAATTATTAACATAACATTTACAGTTGAATAACATTTTTGAAAATACAAATTTACAAATCAAGTGTAATTAACAAAAATTAAACACAATGGAGATTTAACAAAAAAATAAAAAGAAGTAAGACACGCTACTTCTTTCATCCCCCCTTCCCCACCCCCTGCACACTCACCCTCCCCCCCCCCCCCCCCCCCCCCTCAACCCTACCCCGGAAATCTGCTCACATCCTTTAAAAAAAATAATAATAATAATAATAATAATGCTTACAAAATACATATTTAAATCAATACTTTTAAATACTTTTTTTAAATTTTTTTTTTTACAAGCTCACGGGGGAAACATCACATATAAAGAGTTCATTCTTTCAATCTTATTCTAATTTTACCGTTTCCCATTTTTGTAAATGTAGTCCTAATTTTCCCATTTTAATTGCTATTCCCTTTTCCTGGGCCTTATAATCCAATAACAGTTTCTGTATTTTATCAATATTAGGTAGAACACCCTCTTTTCTAAATACAAATAAAATATATTTTACCATAAAAATAATGGTATTGCAACATTTTGTTCTATTTGAATTACCTGACAATCCAACAAATATATCCCGCCAATTTAAGTCCTTTATTTCATCTAACAAAAAACGTTGTATCAAAGCTTGCCATGTCAATTTTACATTTAAACAAAATAAAAATAAATGCGAATATGTTTCCCTTTCCCGTTTACAGTACGAACACAAGTTGTCTTCAACAAATCCAAATCTAAATAAATTATCTTTAGTGTAAATTGCCCCATGGAGTAACTTAAATTGAAACTCTCTCTGTTTCCCAATTATTAATGTTATTCTTGGTCTAAAAAAACATTCATACATTTCTTTATCTATAAAATTAAAATCATTTTGTCCATCTCTTATCTGTAAATCATATGTCTTTTGCAATTCTCTAATAAAATAATCATATATTTTTCTTGATGGTACATCCTTAAAACTTAATTTTTTATCCAAAAGATATAAATTAATATTATAATTTATTAAGTCTACCTCACAAAATTGTATCAAACCTAAATCAATTTTCCAATCCCTCGGAATCGCATGATATATATCAATTATTGTAAGTAAATTGTCACCTCTCATACCAAGGTTCAAAAAGTATGCAACGGGTTTAACATGTCCATTATCCATAACATGGTTCAACATAACAATCCCTCGTTCAAATAATTCTTTATCAAATACCATCTTATTTTTTTATATACATATATTCCTATTATTAAAAATAATTGGATTCATACAACCATTAAAATGCCTTAAATTATCAATCTCTTTCCAAGCTTTCAACATTTCCAAATAATAAGGTGGAATCTTGAACCTAAACTTCATCTTTTGCATTTCATAATCACATAAGAAAATTAGCCTTCCTCCTACTGAACTTAAGCAATAATCAAAAAATAACTTCCATCCCAAATTTCTTTCTCCATATAATAATCGTTTCACCCACATTATCCGCTGCGTTCTAACAAATATTTCAAAATTAATCATTTTTACTCCACCATAATTATAATTTTGATACATAATTTTTCTTTTTATACGATCCTTCCCTCCCCATATAAAATCACACACACACACACACACACACACACACACACACACACACACACACACACACACACACACACACACACACACACGCACGCACACACACACACACACACACACACACACACACACACACACGCACACACACACACACACACACACACACACACACATACATACACCTACTTCAAGCACTCTACAACAGTCTAACAGCGCAGTTAGAGTAAATGGAGAACTGACCGATTGATTTAAAACCAGTTGGCGTACGTCAAGGTTGCGTCCTGTCCCCCCAACTATTTAACATTCTACTGGAAGTTGTGATGTTGTATGCTATACACGACAGCAATATGATTGGCGTACATGATATTTTGGACATATCAGCAGAATGAGTCCAAACAGATACCCCCACATTCTACTCAAGGGGAACGTTCATGGCAAACGCCCAAGGGGAAGACCAGCAAAAAGATGGATTGGTTCTATCAAGGCAGACTGCAACAACAGACACCTTGACTCCCTGACCAAGGTCAAATAGACTGACTGAAGACCGGAAGGCGTGGCAAGCCATCGTGAAACAGAAGCCATCACACATCCCAGCGATGGTGTGAACGGCTTAAGTCAAGTAAGTCAATACACAAATCAAGACAAAATATGAATTAATCATACAAAATGAAAACGAGTGTAAGTTAGTTTCTCCTTTTTATATTCTATACTTATTTATTCCCGAGCCAAATTGGGTCATGCAAATAGTTTGAAGAGGAACCATAATTTGTAAAGGAACTTAATTTGTTATAATGAGTTAAGATTGAGATGGTAGTCGATTATAACAGTATGATTGGCTACGTCAGCGTTATTCAGACATATACATCATGTAACATTAACAAAACTGTACAACGAAGTTTTGAGCAAATGGAACAATATTATGTTGTAATTATTTAAACCTACAACCTAATATATTTACTTTGTTGAAAGATATACAATACAATCACCAGTAGTATTTCAGAGCATTATATCAAATATAAGTGATATCAACGTTGAAACGGCGAAAGATAAATAATTTGCCCTCTGATTACATTTTTAAGGAAAATTCACCTTCGTAGAAATACAAATGCATGTAATTTACCAAATTATGCAAAACAAATATTCGCTGAGTTTAAAATACGTAGATAGAAATATGAAGAGCTAAATCCGTGTTTAGTTACATAAGGCGCTAAATCGCTAACACGATTATTTTGAGGGAAAAATACAGTATATCATATTACATATTTATTATTTACTATATTTTGACCCATCTTCAAACACTGTTTAAAAGCATTGAGGTTTGTTCCAATAAGAAAAATAATGTACTACAAGCTACATTTACTTCAGCAAATGTTGGAATAAAACATTAATGATCCAATAACTTTGTCAACTTGTACACTAATATTTAGAGCTTAAGCACCATTTAACATTGTTTTTAGCATGGAAACATACAAATAAAATGGATTTGATTTGTCAAATGTCTCCATAATTATGCACATATTTATGTATGAATGGAAACTCTAAGTCAATGGGCAAATGTGATATACGATCAGATGAAGTTTATTTTTTGTTTATAGATAAACAGTGTTTTTTCTATCTGACACTATCGCTCATCATTCAGAACAATCCTACAAACATGACAATAATGATGATGATTGACCTCTGAAATATAACTTTTGGAAAAACCTTATGAAGTTAATAAATCACTTGCATCTCTTCATAAGGATTGGTGAATTGGCATGAAATTGTATTAATATATGAGAAGGTAAGAAGGAATAAAACATTTGATGCATCTTTAACCCTAAAACCAGAATAAATAAAAATGTGTTGTGTTTTCGGGAAGTGTTGTATTTGGAATAGACTTACCGGATAGAATGCATACAAACATACAATTGCTCTATAGCATGCACGTATTCTGTCTAGATCCTGGATAAATGTATATTCACTGTGCTTTTATGAGTCTGAAGTCTTCTTCTGTAGAAAGAAACCAATACTAATGAGTTTATTTCTAAGCAATCTTCCTTAAATAGGACGTTAGATGAGTGTTCCGTATTTATTAAAGGGGTCACTTTCACCTTTATTTACCATTTACGCACGCAATACAGTATAACCTTACTAATTTCACGTAAATAGCACTGAGAATTACAAATGTTCTTGCGGAGTACAATGAATTGCCTCTTGACAACGCATTGCGACTGAATGGTAGGAACGCCTACCCCCCCCCCCCCCCCCAATGGACACTATCACACGAGCAGCGGCAAGCAGCACCTCGTATACGCACTGTGTTCTTCAACCCAACGTTTTTGGCAGTCAGACCAAGACCTTGTTAAAAGACTACTCAACGGACTATGGCTACTACTACCCCGTAACTGTGATGGTAGCCACCTTTTATATGAGGAATTACGTGAATCTTTAGGTTTCGAACATTAGAAGTTAAGCAGGAGTCTCACAGATGTACGATTACAACTATTCTGACATGCCTAAAGCAGAAACTCAGTAAAAACCAATTATATGTTTGTGTCATTGTGTGTATGCATCACATCCAGTTCCCATTCCACTTGGTTGAGAGTAGTGTAGCACCAGGCGTGGAAGCGGTGTGGTGTGGGGTTGCGACAGTAGTTGTGATCCTCCAACCCCTGAACTCTCCACCTCTGGCATGTTTTACCTGTCCGGGTCACATTAACACGGCCTCTGTAATCAGCAGCGCCGTCACCGGTGTAGCATTCTCTTGGGTATGCAACAATAAATTATCGGGAATAATTGTTACCATGGATACAACATCTAAGAAATTGCCATGTAATTCTGTGCTTGGGAAAATACGGTATAGCTTCATGCATTTCCATTGTTTGTAAATATGACCTCGCGGGAAGCCGGAAGGATTATGTAATACAGGAATGTACATCACTAATATCATGGCATAAGTCAAGTATAGCAAACTTCGTTGAATTATACAAAATAAATGGATTGCTTTAACAATTGGAACTAATACAAGATCAAATGCAGACCCTGCATTGTAATACAGTGTCTCTAATTGATGTTCAAAAAACGAATATTAGTAGTACATTTATTTTGATTAAACCCTTCGCTATGGGAACCGAGTTTCCACGGTTCCCGTGAGACGTGTTCAGAGACGTGAGTTTTTCGGGTTCCGAGGAAATCACTTATTATTTGCTTCAAAAACATATATTTTACCCTTTTTATGCCGAATGAATGGCTTAATTATTGAAATATTAATGTCTGATCTACCTTCTTCTATGATTTGTTCCCCTTAAATTTGTCATTTTATCACAAGTTTAGTGCAGTGATGTTAGTGGAATTCCTGGTAAATTTCGCATAAAACGTATACAAAATATGCATCCCTCTCAGTCAAGAATTTATATTCTATATTATATCGAGCCTATATCGATCGCCTCTCTTCATGTGTGCTACTTGATCATTGAGCTTATGCTATACAGTGTATCCCAGATAAAACGAAACCGGATTTCATGGCAGAAATTTTCTGTCATAATGAATAATTTCTTTGAAGAGATATACATGAATGAAAAGCTCTGTTTCTCTTCTTTCATTTGATGGCACATAATTTACGCATGACTGAATTAGAACAATGGAAATTGGTGTTAACAAAATTCCATTTGCACGCAGAAATTGCAGGTTTGAGTGAGTTTTTAGGGTAGTAAACGTACTTATTTTGAAAAAGGACAAACACCGCATGAAAATTCATATTTTTATATTTTATATGACACCTCATGATTAAAAAATAAATGATTTATGCCAAAGAACGAGTACAATGAAAACATGCTTGATTTCAGCCCAAATGAGTAACTTTCCTGATCTAGCATGTTTCCCATGATTTCCCTGATCCCCATGTTTGTGTAAATTCACTCATGCATCAAGTCCATTGTCAGCTGCTAAGTCAGGAAAGCTGAGCGACTTCTTACTCAACTATCTACTCATTTGGGCAGAAATCAGGCATGTTTTCATTGTACTTGTTCTCGGGCATACATCGTTTATTTTTTGTGCATAAGGTGTCATATACAAGATAAAAATATGAATTTGTATACAGTGTTTGTCCATTTTCTTGCAATTTCTGTGTGCAAATGGAATTTTGGTAACACCAATTTCAATTGTTTTAATTCAGTCATGCGTGAATTATGTGCCATAAGTTGTACATCATTATTATGAAAGAAGAGAAACAGAGCTTTTCATACATGTATATCTTATCAAAGAAATAATTCATTATGACGGAAAATTTCTGCCATGAAACCCGGTTTCGTTGTTTCTGGGACACTCTGTATAAGCGAGCTTGAATATACTAGGCGAATATAATATCATGGTCATCCAGATATCGATCGGTTCGCGACTAATGTGGTAATTGCAGGCCCGTAGCCAGGGGGTTGGTTGGGTGCGTACACCCCCCCCCCCCCCCCCCCCACAATTAAGAAAGGTCCACTTTTCATCAGTCTTGGGTCCACTTTGTATCGGTCTTGGCCATCTAAACCAGTGGTCTCGGGCAACGATCGGTCTTTTTGACTATATACCCCCCCCCCCTCCCCACGCCTACTCAACTTAACCAGTGGTCTCGGTCTCGGTCTCGAACATTTTTGGCGACGGACCTCGCCCCACCCACCATCTTCCTCCCTCCCCCCACCCCCCTCGCCACGTTCGGTCTCGGTCCCGTTTGTGTAAATTACGCAACCCCCTAGAAGAATCTTGACTACGTGGGCCTGAATTGCGAAGTGCGATGAATTGCGATGAGATTTTGTGATGTAACAGGCTGGTTGGATTTTCAACTTCGTAAAATTATACAAATAATCCATGATACATATTTTCCGACGAGAAATGAAATGAAATTTCCGAGTTGAAATAAAAATCGTGTATTTTTGTATCATGTTCCTTCTTCTATCAATATGAACTTTTCACACATCATGTTCCTTCTTCTATCAATTTGTATCATGTTCCTTCTTCTATCAATATGAACATTTCACACATCAATCAGTGGACATTTCAGATCTCCGAAATACACATTTTATCAACCTTTCGTCAGATTTTGTTCTTGTCAACAGAATAACTAGATCACATTAAAGAAGAATTTAGATTACCGTCTGAATATTTGCGGCAGTCCGGACGGAATTGCCCGAGCTCACAGTACTGCCAGAATGTATCAATATCCACTGTGAAGCACCAAGGAGCAGCGGCGAGACCAGCGGCTCTGCAGTAGTTATGGTCCCCCAACCCTGCATAGGGATGTTTTGCCGCGGTAATGTTGTATGCAACCGAGATCCCGTCTGTCCAGCTACGGCAAGTATGGTTGCCCCAGGTCTTAGACCAGGTTTCCGCGGTACGCCTCGCCTGACGAGTCACCTTGACAAGCGTTCTCCTCTCCCGAAGGGTCTAAAATTAAAGCAACAAATAAGGATTAGAGCTTGACTGTCAAAGGGATGTTCAGAGGGATCGAATGAATCTAGCAGAGCAGCTAAGGAGGTCAGGTTGGCTAAGGTCTGAGACAGGTCTCTACCGTATACGCCCTGTAGCCGGGGGTCTTTATGAAAAACGTGCTCCTCACCCAGAATACCTCTTTTGCATGTTCAACATATTTTGTGTAGTAATGTTTTATAATACTGATGGATTCTTAAACGCCTATATAGTCGAGTATTATGAAATTTCGGCGGATTGAAAAGCCAATGTAAATGATGATGCATTGGTGTTTGTGGCTCGGTAATGAAACTGTCAGGTCAGATGATCTCTCTTGCTACCGGTAAACATGTAAACCGGTACCACCTGCCACATGGTCGACACCTTGGCGACTAAACCGAGGCCCTCCTCTGAAACAATGGCCCCAGCATGAGGAGGGGGTGCTGGACCTCTTGTTAGAAGAAAGAACCAAAATCTGACTTAAGAGCTCTTTTAGATCCGATAGGAGACCAAGGAGCTCATTCAGTCTCTACCAATTCACCTTGCCAGTGCGGCAGAGCAGGCAATTATCCTTCATCAACATGGAAACGAGACAAAGAAGAGGTCGTAATGCCCAAGGCCAAAACGGGCCCAGCTCTACAGGTACTGGTAGAGCTAGGAAACCGGCGAATGGTGATCCTTCTGGTGACAAGCCAAAGTATGACGAGTTGGGTCCAAAGCCGCAAGGACGAGTCAGCTCTGAGAAAGGTATCATCAGGAACCACACAGATTTATGTATTTGCACTTATAATGTAAGGACACTAAGGTCAGAAGAAGACCTAGATACCCTCCTTGAAGAAATAGAGAATGTGAAGTGGCATATTATAGGACTCGCAGAAACAAGAAGACCACTAAACCTCATTAAATTAAATAGGTGTGGCCACACATTGTTTACTACCTCAGCAACCAAAAGAGGAAATAATGGAGTAGGATTTCTGGTTAATAAGGACATTGAAAGTAATATACTGGAGTATAAAGAAATATCAGACCGAATGGCATATTTGAAATTACAAACTAATAAGCAACACACAATGAAGATTATTCAAGTCTATGCACCCACTTCAGCTCACGACGACGAAACAGTAGAAGATTTATACACTGACATAGACCGGATAATGGCAACGGAAAATACATCCTTCACTATACTCATGGGAGACTTAAATGCAAAGATAGGAGTGAGGAAAGATCAGGAAGAGAATGGTGTAGGTCCATTTGGGATAGGTGACCGGAACGAGAGAGGAGAAAGGCTTCTAGAATATGCTGCAAGCATGGTGATTGGCAATACATGCTTTAAGAAACCAAAGGACAGATATTGGACATGGGAAAGTCCTAATGCAGCAACCCATAATATGATTGATTACATCATTACGGACCACAAGAGAATATTGATGGATGTAGAGGTTATACCGAAGGTCGACACAGGCAGTGATCATAGATTTGTTAGAGCAAAAGTAAGGATCAACAAGAATATGGAAAGGATAAGAAGAATGAAGATATCAAGGAAAAGACATATTGACTTGGGAAAGCTTTCAGAAAAACAACACCAATTCCAACTTGAATTAGAGAACAGATGCTCACTTCTAGAAGACTTTGTAGGCGATGAGCCACTTGATGATGCATTTGAACAAGTAACAAGTACGATTATGGAGGAAGCAGAAAAGCTAGCTAAAGGTAAAAAAGAGATAGTAAACACAAACAATAGCAGCGCGGAAGATATTCGAAAAATGAACGAAAAGAGAAAAGCTCTCAAACCCTTCAGACAGACATCTGCACAAAACCAGATCGAGTATACAGAACTAAACAAGACAATCCGCAAGATGAGAAGGCAGCAAAAGAGACAACACAGGACCAAGATGGTGAAAGAGGTGCTGGAAAGCAATAAATCATCAATAAAAAACTGGAGGGAGGAAAAAAGCTCTTATCATCACTGAAAACAAAAGATGGGACAGAAGTTAACGACAAAGACAAATCACAGAAACCATTGAGGAATTCTATAGAGAACTGAAAAAGCGGACAGTGTACCACCCATTGAGAAAGACGAAGTGCAGAAAGCTCTAGATCACATGAAGAAAGGAAAGGCTCCTGGAGAGGACCAGTTAACCGCTGACATATTGAAGCTGGGAGGAAAGAGTACTGTCGACATCTTGACAAAATTGTTCAACAGGATCCTTCAACTGGAACAAGTTCCTACTCAGTGGAATGAATCTAAAGTTATCATACTGTTCAAAAAGGAGATACAAAAGACATAAAGAATTACAGACCCATTAGTTTACTACCTCACATGTACAAGGTTTTCATAAAAATTATTCTTGCAAGAATCCAAAGACAGCTAGATGAAAATCAGCCGAGAGAACAGGCAGGCTTTCGAGCAGGATTCAGAACATCAGACCATCTACACACTTTAAGTCAGATCATTGAAAAGGCGAAGGAATATCGTTTGGACATTTGTCTTGGATTCGTAGATTACGAGAAAGCCTTCGATAGCTTAGACCACCAGTCACTATTAGATGCTCTACAGAAACAGATAGACGATGAGAAATACATCCGCCTCATCAAAGCTATTTACAAAGACCCTAGCGCCAAAATTCATCTGGAGAATACGACTACCAATAGTTTCAAAATCCTAAAAGGTGTCAGACAGGGTGATCCAATCTCTCCGAAACTCTTTACAGCAGCCATGGAAGACGTCTTCAGAAACCTGGATTGGCAATCGAGAGGAATTAAAATAAATGGGGAATATTTTAATCATCTAAGGTTTGCAGATGACATTCTGCTTGTTAGTCATGATCCTCTGGAACTACAAACAATGATCCAGGAGTTGAGCGTAGAGAGTAAAAAAGGCAGGACTCAAAATGAACATTAAAAAGACCAAAGTAATGATGAGCAACCAGCTACAAGACCATACAATTGCAGTTGATGGCATGACAATTGAGAAGGTGGATAGTTACATATACCTCGGTAAAAACATCACTCTTGAAAATGAAACAGCAGGAGAAGTGCGACGAAGAATACAGCTAGCTTGGGTGAAATTTGGGAAACTCAGCATTATACTCCGAGATGAGAATCTTCCAATCTCCCTCAAAAGACAAATTTTCAATCAATGCATAATTCCGGTACTATCCTACGGGGCAGAGACTTGGGCAACAACTAAGAAATTGGAAAAGAAGCTTAGAGTCACAGAAAGAGCAATGGAGAGGATTATGGTAGGAGTTACAAGAAGAGACAAGGTCAGAAATGAGGACTTAAGAAAGAAAACAAATGCCAGGGATATCATACAGGAAATAAAAAAAAAGCAATGGAGATGGGCAGGCCACGTTGCAAGACGTAAAGATAATAGATGGACACATAATATAACTAATTGGACACCAATAACACAAACCAGACGAAGAGGCAGACAGAGTAGACGTTGGATGGATGACATCAAAGAATTTGGGGGTGTTACATGGATGCGACTAGCACAAGTTAGAAGAAGATGGAATGGTGATGAAGAGGCCTTCCTTCTGCAGTGGAGAGACATAGGCTAGATAGAATGAAACTGTGTGTACAACTATGTACATTGAAAATGATTTAAAACAAAATGATGGCATCGTGGTTTACATGACTGTAGACTTTACCAGGGAGTTCCTGTCTACATTAGGCTTGTAATGGTCACATTAACCTGAAAGGCCAACAATTTGCCATTTCACTTAGAAGACAGATTCATCTTTAATCATACAACATTTTTTTATGGACTGTATTATTGTTAGGATTGAAAAATGGGCATCGAGTCAAATTAATTGAGACACATGCAGCCATGCAACTTGCCCGACATATCATCAGTGTCACAACTTTAGTGGACCAAAATTACGGGTTACTGATCAAACCATGTCAAATAGATTATGTGGAAAATGTCTAGGTATGCTTGCAAAGGTAATCAATGCAAATCCTTCTCATTAATATTGGCATTCACACGAAAGGGTCATTGACATTCTAGTTTAACTGGTAAACAGTAATATCACGTCCTTGTTATGCTTATATATCAATGGTCAAACGATCCCAATGAAATATCAAAAGACCCTTTTCTGTATAGACGGAGAGATATACAGGGTGGCCCAAATAGCAATGAACGACGAGCAATACGCGCGCTATTGAAAGTGTGCATTCAGCTGGGTGCCGAGAGAATGGGCATGATTGATCGATGATATGACGGGCAGTAAGTGCGATTTATCAGGCACTGACTTGGTAAAAATTTACAAAAATGGGAACCTGACATATGGTGTCACTCAGAGCGCCCTAAAACAAAAACTACACGACCAAAATTACTGTTCTTGGTATCGTCTTTCATTGGAAAAGATACCATATCCGATGGACATAATCATGTTGTTACTATATTTTAGGAAGTGCCCGTTCCGTTTTTTGGGGTCCACCCTGTATACATTGATAACGACGAGTTTGTACAGGAATTCCTGGTATTGTTCCACACAGGTGCGATATTGTTGTTAGGGAAACAAAACGCTGATTATATTGTCTCCAAACGTACGTGTGAATAGAATTGGCAAACTCGCAAATGTGTGGCGCGTACGGAACCAGGAAATAATGGTTCCGTAACCAAAAGTATGAGTTGTTCTTTGCCTGGTGGTCCCCTTTAATGTTAGTGATAAGTTCATGATTCCTGGCACTTCTAGGCTCCGTTGCGGTTGCATAAAGAGTACAATCGATTTTTTTTTTTATTTGGAAGCAATTAATTGCAAGTCGGAACATGTGACTAAATGCGCAAGACTTGATATGTTCAAATATGCACATTTTCTGACTAGCATTTACAGTCAAACCTGCTAATGCGACCACCTGTCTATAGCAACCACCTGCTCATAACGACCGCTCCCTGGTCCTCCCCTGAAAAATCATGTGTTAAGCGACCTGCGTAATGCGACCACCTGCCTAACGCGACCAGCGACCACCCTATTTGGGTCACGACGTACATATAAATCTGTGTATAACGACCACAAAATTGAGTAACTAATCGAATCAACTCGATCGCCTCTGGTCACTCAAGGCTCCAATCCTGAGCAGGTCAATGCATAAAACAAACTTTTATAATGACAATAAACTTCAGACAGCTTATAGATTGACTTTGGCTGGTCACCTAGCTATCACATTTCGATTCAAGTATTTTAGTCTCTAATATATGGGATTGAATATTCCAGGGTCATTATTACATCGAGTATGAGGAATTCGACAGATTTTCGTATATATTTTTCTAACGTAGTTTCAGTACATAATTATAAATGATAATTATATGTGTACAAAAGAGTGAACATTTATTAAAATAATTATAAGTATCATACAATCGCGTCCTTCTATCTGATGTTTGAACAGCCGGTTAGTTTCTCAACAATTGCGCGGAGTACTATTTACTGAGTATTAATAATTTATTACGTGGACGTGGTTTGGCAAAATAGTCTCGTTGGCACTTAACCAATTTAATCAATCAGTCTTAGGCCCCGTTGCAGAAAGAGATACTATCGATTGTAAGTTACAATTGATTGTAAGTCAGAAATTTACGCGTTTCAACCAATCAGATTTGCGCATCTAAAACACGTGATCTGACTTACCATTAATTGCATCTTACAATCGATTGTTTCTCTTCCTGCAACAGGGCCCTGAACGGGTTTAAGCGTATTGTACGATTTTAATAGTTAGAAATGTGGTAGGAGTCTATTTTAAAGGGATCTCGTAACATTGTCCAAATCCTCACAATCAACTTGTAATTGTGGTGGTTCCCTCGCACCTTGCTGTATTCGTATTACCAATAGAAGCATGGGACAGGTTTTGGTTTTTCGAATTTCCCTTTCGTTAAAAAGATATTTAAGATTGAAGTGTTCAGATGTTAAACTGTCCACTGGACACGTGCGTGTACAGATGCCAATTAATTTCACATGTGCATATAGGCACAATATGCGACCAGAAATTCAAAATGGCCGCCCACCTGTCCAATGAGACCACATGTCTACACCGAACACTTTTCGCCGGTCCCTTGAGCGGTCGCTATAGACAGGTTTGACTGTAGTAGTAGTAGAAGTGTCATTGTTATTACAGCGAGACGTGAAAGGGGTGTGTGACTGGGAGATCACACTGATTGATACAAAAAAATTGGTTGAGTCACTTACCTCCGCAAGTAGTAGTAGTCAAGGTAGTAGTAGTAGTAGTAGTAGAAGTAGTAATAGTAGTAGTAGTGGTAGTAGTAGTAGTAGTAGTAGTAGTAGTAGTAGTAGAAGTAGTAGTAGTAGTAGTAGTGGTAATAGAAGAAGTAGTAGTAGTAGTAGTAGTAGTAGTAGTAGTAGTAGTAGTAGTAGTAGTAGTAGTAGAAGTAGTAGTAGTTGTAGTATTTGTCAGAGTAGTAGTAGTAACAGTAGTAGTAGTAGTAGAAGTAGTAGTAGTAGTAGTAGTAGTAGTAGTAGTAGTAGCAGTAGTAGTAGTAGTAGTAGTAGTAGTAGTAGTAGTAGTAGTAGTAGTAGTAGTAGAAGTAGAAGTAGTAATAGTAGTAGTAGTAGTAGTAGTCGTAGTCGTAGTAGTAGTAGTAGTAGTAGTAGTAGTAGTAGTAGTAGTAGTAGTAGTAGTAGTAGTAGTAGTAGTAGTAGTAGGGCAATTCCACGCCAAATGAGCCAAAATTGGAAATTATTTCTGATCTTGTTTATATTTTTTGGATTACTTTTTCATAAATCATGATCATATAATGATATCTTTCAGTTTACATGATAAAAAAATATTGGGCGTCTCCTGATAGGAGAAACATACACCATACATGAACCTATACACATGGGACTACACAGTGCCTATTTCTAGATTTTCTTTATTTTTTGCATTCCTTTCTAATATTTTTCTGTTTTAAGGTACCAAATTGGATGATTGAATATCACATTATGTGTTCAGATTAAAAATTCAGTCTTTTGAGAGCCCTAAAGTATATTTTTAATGAATACAAAACTCTGTCCTTCCGTTAATGTCCTTCCGTTACCGAACAGTGAAGCAAGTAACTTTTTGTAATTAATATACCAATAGACATATTTTTTCAAATAAGTGTTGTAATACTCTTAGAACATTAGGGAATGGACTATGAGCCAATATAACATAATAGTCCTCTTAACTTCACAGAGATTGGATCATAACTAAAGGACTTGAAAATCCATGTCCATTTTGCCGTCCTTCCGTTACCGGCCTCATTAGTGTCCATATCTAATAAACGTAATGTAAACAAAAACAAAAAATTAGCAAATCAAAGGTGTCCCACCAAGAGTCTCGGAAATATAATTTACAATGATGAATCATAAGCAGGATTCTGGAATGATTTGATTTAATTTCGAAAATTGCGTCTGAATGTCCTTCCGTTACCGTGGAATTGCCCAGTAGTAGTAGTAATAGTAGTAGTAGTAGTAGTAATTGTAGTAGTAGTAGTAGTGGAAGTAGTAGTAATAGTAGTAGTAGTAGTAGTAGTAGTAGTAGTAGTAGTAGTAGTAGTAGTAGTAGTTGTAGTAGTAGTACTAGTAGTAGTAGTAGTAGTAGAAGTAGTAGTAGTAGTAGTAGTAGTAGTAGTAGTAGTAGTAGTAGTAGTAGTAGTAGTAGTAATAGTAGTAGTAGTAGTAGTAATTATAGTAGTAGTAGTAGTAGTAGTAGTAGTAGTAGTAGTAGTAGTAGTAGTAGTAGTAGTAGTGGTAGTAGTAGTAGTAGTAGTAGTAGTAGTAGTAGTAGTAGTAGTAGTAGTAGTAGTAGTAGTAGTAGTTAGTATCATCATTATTATTATTATTTTAAGTGTCATTGTTATTACAGCAAGACGTGAAAGGGGCGTGTGACTGGGAGATCACACTGATTGATACAAAACAAACTTGGTTGGGTCACTTACCTCCGCAAGTACACCTGCAAGTTGCTTTGAGATTCCTCGTACCCAGAACATCGTCAGAGCCTGAAGTTGAAAAATGATTTATAAACAAGTTGTTTTAATTATACCAATCACAGTCCATAAGAAATTAAGATAACGATTTTATTATCGACCCAAACCGGAATTAAACGATAAAGCACAGTTTTACTAAATGCTCAATACATTACCCCGAAAGTATATCAAATGTAATCTAAATTACATGCCAATTTTAGCGCTGGTGTGACTATTTGAAAAAGTCCCTTTTTAAAAGTCACATTTATTCGATAATAATTTATTTAAGAAAATATATATAAAGCCTACACATTGTCGTTAACTTACCAAAGTGGCTATAAATTAATTATTATTATTATTGTGTTTCAGTTTATTGTTTTCATTTCCACAAATTAAATGTACAATTCATAATAATGTAACATAATCATCATTATTAGTATTTAAAAAAATAAAATACAAAATAAAATTTGTTAATTGAAGTAAAAATGAAGGGATCCACCGTGAAGCAAAGCCTGTAAATTGTGGATCCGTGGAAGTACAAAATATAAATAAATAATAATAATGATAATAATAAATGATACAAAATAGGAAGGTTCGACATTATAAACACGTAATTACGTCTTACAAACTGATCTTTCTAAATTGTCTTTACATTGTGAGCAAACTAGGACATAGAAATAGAATAATAATACAATGGAGCACGGTACATGATAGGAAGAGACACAGAACACACACAGAGAAGTAGAAAGGGACGAGAAGGAAAGGGAACAGGGTGAAGATGGGCTGCATGTGGACAGATATCTTGGAGACTCATGATGATGTAACACAAACAGAGATATGAGCGCGCAAGACAATTAAAAGTGCATTACATAATTGTCTATAATAAACAAACAAAAATGAACTCACGATACCTTTTTTATTTCAAAATAGTGGGGCAGATTAGCTGATCGATTGTGCACTTTGTGATAAAAGCGTGAAATTTAGCACACAAGAAGATAAGGTGATTCTAAGCAAATTTAGAAATGGAGCCAACGCGGACCTGACCCCTGTTGGCCATGTGCGCCATTTTTCAGAATGGCTGCCAGTGGGTACCTTGGTATGGCTATATCTCAAAAACTGCTTGATCGATTTGCATATAACTGAGTACCTGCATGCACTTAGTAAAGACGATGATCTGGTAAAATTGCGGGGTCATGAGGTCAACGATGACAAAGCTAATTATATATGCAAATAGACACATTTTTGGCATTTTGAGAACCATCGACAAATTGGCAGCAAACATAGTACATATATGCACCTTGAGGAATATATGTCATATTTATATATCTCTGGCTCATGAGGTCAAAGGTCCGAGGTAGTTGACCTCTTATTGTGCCAAATGGTGACCATATTCCAAAATGACCGCCATCTATGTTAGGTGATAACACTAGAACTTCAATGTTTTGAAGCATGTATGTGTTTTGAAGCATGTATGCATTCAAATATGGTATATAGGCTACAGATAACAACATAATGTATGTATGTGGGCAGTGGCGTAGATCTAGGGGGTATAGGGGACACGCCCCACCCCCCCCCCCCCCTCCTAATAAATTGACAAAGAAAAAAGAAATCATAGAAATCATAGAACTTGCATGCACCAGTAAATTGTGTGCTCCCCCTCCTACACACATACACACACACATTAATATTATGCTTTGTTATTCAGTACGATAGTGAAGGTAGGGGGGGGGGGGGGGGCATGGGGGCACGTCCCCCTAATAATTTGTGGAAAATGGTAACATACATAACTAACATAACTCATACAATATATGTACATAAAGAGTACCCTCGATATTGTTCCTGTTCATTTAATCCCCTCCTCCTCCAATCAGTATAGCTCATTTTTTCAGTACCTACCCTTTCATCATACATTGGGAGTATTGTGTTGCATTACAAAAACAGATGCAAAATCTAAATACAAAATAGTTCCCGCATACTGCATTCATTGATCTAAAGAAACTATATTGCTCACTGAAAAGAACAGTAAACCAAGTTTAAGCAAACTGCAAGTGGTCTGCAGAGGAAAGTGTGATATGATAACACACTTTTTATAGACTTGACCAAAGATTATATTAGAAGATAATAGGATCAGAATTATGATAACACATAGTTTGTGGCATACATGTACTGTGAGTCAGTTATCTATGGATGCAATCAACTATACAAATCTGGGCAGAATTGGATTTCCTTACTAAGAACTTGTACATGACCATGAGCCAGCATGTTTTATTCTCCCCAGAAAGCAATGGGTTACCCTGAAGGGCGTAAATACTCCATGCACGAACATAAGAACGGCCCATAATCTTCATTGATGGGTAATGAAAGATAGCCATACCAGTGTTTGAATCTAGACCAGGCAGTGCAGCAGTGTAACCACATTGTTGTATATTAATGATACTTTAGCTATACTGCAAGTATTATTATTTGAGTTGTCCCTATTTGCTGTCATCTTCCTAATCTTGTTGTCGTGCATTTGTGTTCCAATCCTATTCCTTTATGTACTTCACTCTTCTACTCCTTAACCCCTTCACTCCTTCTTTTATCTTCTGATTTCTTTAAATCCCAAATCTGTTTTCTCTTTTATGGTGAGTATGCGATGTATCAGTTATTTTTACCTTATGCTTAAAGGGAGTGTTGAGTATTGGTATTTCCCGAAGTGCCCCCCGATAATTTTTGTGAGATAATGAAAAACTGACTGTCAAATTCGAAAGAACATACAATTTTAATGACAGATTAAACTTTATTTGATCAAAATCGGTTCAGAAACGGCTGAAATATCTATAAATATATTTTTATTCAAAATGTTCTTCACCGGTAATCACCGGGCGATATTTAGACTTTTTAGAAAAATTTCAAAAAATGCTCGAAGACTACTTTGAAAAAAATTAGAATAGGTTTTTAAAAAGTCGTTGATGATATCTCTATTGAATCATTATTTTAACAAACATTAAAGGGATAGTTGAGTTTTGGTAGAGAGGGCGCTAGACTACTTATTTTTTTTGTGAGGTAATGAAAAACTGAGCGTAAAATTTGAAAGAGCATAATATTTAAATAATAAAATCATCTTTGTTTGATCAAAATCGGTTCAGAGACGGCTGAAATATCCATAAATATAACAATTTTTAATAAACCTGGGGCCCCAGGTTTATTAGAGAATTTTGAACCAGCCGTTAAAAATTCAAAAAAATGCTTCCTCTTTTCAAAAAGTTACAAAATAGGTATTTAAATAGTTGTTGGTTATTTCTCTATCTAATCACTATTTCAACAAAGCATCACATGCACAATATTTATTCAAAATGGTTGAAACCGATGAGTGTTTAGAGAGTGCCCTCTTACGGTTTAACGGCTCTTTTTGAATGATAACATGATCTTTACTACGTCATTTGTAATTTTGTGTTCCTTTCTAGTTATAACTATTAGTTTGTAATGTAATGATGCAGGTTTTGGTTACTAAAATTCAGTTTCACCAAAACTGTACTCTCCTTACCAGAACTCAACTATCCCTTTAAAGATTTTATTCAAATAAAAACCAATATTAGCCAAATTATATCTTTACAGAAAGTTGAAAGCATACAGAATATGAAAATATTACTTTCCAAGTACTCGCACATCCAAAAATTGAAAATAAATGAAAATATTAAACACTGCCTCAAAACCCCCAATCCAGCGACGAGCGGAGTCAGTATCTGTGTGTGTTGTGCTGACGTCACCATAGGGGTTATCCAATAGGAAGCTTCGGTATCTACCACGTAATATACCGGAATTATATCCCTTTATATCCCCTTTTCCGTGGCTGTTTAAACTATTTTCTATACAATTATGGTGGTTTAAACTTTTTGAACTAATAAAATAACAATTTATATTCGTTGTAAAGTTATTCTTTTATTCATTAATGTGTCTGATAAAGTAAAAATAGGTAAATGAATCACCTAGTCTGCGAGTTGAATCATACTCGCTGGCGGCATGCATGATACGTGTAGAGCCTCGACCGTGCGCGTACGGTGGACAATGCATGCAATATATAGCGGTTAGTGCAGTGTATGTAGCTCGCTTCAATTCAGCTCGCGACGTTAGTGAGTAAGTGCACTACTATATAGCGCATTTTTTTTTCCCGTTTTTGCAGGTAATTGTTCTCGTATTTTGTTTTAAAAGCCCTACAAACATGTAAGTAGAATAAGAGATTAAATAAAGAGGCTAGAATAGGTGTGATCGTAATAATCTTGCATTTTCGTTCCTTTTCAGAGCATTTTAAAAGTGCAATTACTTACAAGGCAGTCATGGCAGTTGGCGTGCAGCTAGCTAGGTAGCTATAGAGCACAGCCTGTCTCGCGGGGCGGTGCCGCGGAAACTCTAGTGCGTGTTCCGTATCATTCAACTGACGGGCATTTCTTTTTTCGAGGCACGTTCAATTTGCGTCTCTCAATTTGTCAAACAAATCTCTAATTTTTGGAAAAGAGCCACTCATACGGTAAAATATGTACTTTTACACAAACATTGGGCATTTTTCTAGATTTTTGTTTCTTCATTTCCAATGCTGCAAACTAGCGAGCGATGGACGTTGTAAACAAAATACTGCACGCAAACTGATGTATACCGCGATATAGCAGAGAATTTACCCCCTCGTCACACGTCATCGACCTAAGCGGCGAGATCGGGGTGAATTTGGGCCTGGTTTGGAGGGTGAATTTTTCTCATTTTCAAGTTCGATTTAAAAATATTTTTTTAAATTCAAAAAATCTGAATTTCTCGAGGCTTGTTAAGTACAAGATTACCTTCACAATCATACCAAATTCAACTCAATTTATAATCAGTGAAAAGGCTCTTTAAATGCACAATTTTGTATGAAAAAAAGGCTAAAACCAATGATTTTTTTAAATAGCGCCCTCTTGAGTTGTAACGGCTCTTTTTTAATGATAACAGGGGTTTTACTTAGTCGTTTGTAATTGTGTATACTTTTCGAGCATGGTGAAGTTATAACTATTACTTTGTACCGTAATGGTGCAGGTTTTGGTTACTAAAGTTAAGTTTGACCAATACTCAACTATCCCTTTAACTTGAAATTATTTGTAAATTGTATTTAGTTAAAGGTAGTTCAGCTTCGTCAAATCAGATGCGCGGCGCCATATTAAGTACACGTTGCGCACGTGCGTAATGCACGTTAGCTCAGTGTCATGCGGTGCGCGCAAACTAGCCCAGTTCAAAATGGCGACCCGCTGTGTAGCATCCCCAAGCTTGATGCCCTTTAATTAGTTTAGTATGTGTTTAGGGTGCCCCGCTTACAAGCTATGCTTTCAAGGGACACCTCAACAATTTGTTGATTTTATTTGATTTTATGTATTTTGATATTTGGTTAAAAGAAAATGAAATGAAAAAAGAAAATGAAAATGAAATGACGTTAATCACTGCCCTCGTTGATGTTTCCCTGATGCTCTGACCTGGCTTTCTAATCCTAGACCTGACAAGACCAGACTATGAATAAATTCAAACAGGGAAAACTGACCAGAAATTTATGATATAGATATATGAATACAATATGAATGAAAATGAGCAAAGAAGATTGTGCTTCACCGGGAATCAAACCCGAGACCTTCGGATTACTAGACCCGTGCTAGTGATGATTGGCCATCCCAGAAATCCTTTTCTATGGTCGTGCTAGTTAGAAGCTATACAAACCTAGCAGACACAAGCTTGAAGGATAATGAAACCAACTTAGGGGTATATGTGCAAGGGATCACTGAGGAGATTCATTTTTTTTAGATTCTAACATAGTGAGGACTGGGTTTGATTCTCAGGGAGGCCCGGTTTTCTTTGCTTATTTTAGTTTGTCTTAAATATTACTGGTCCACATATGTTTTGATTTACAGTTTTAAAACTGCAACACTTCAGTGACCCGTCGCACATATCCCTACGTTGATTTCATTATCCTACAACAGCAACTTAGTAGAAAACTGGCAGGCGTAGAACACAATAGCGGGTTACGATGTTCTCCGCATTTTCCCTGCCTGCCAGGTCATTTCACCGCGAGAAGTTAAAGAAATGGCCGCCTCCTGTGGGCATTGAAAGCAGACGACAGTGGTCCATACTATATTGATTATTTTTGTAATCGGAAATATTCAAGAGGAAATAAATGACTAGCCATGACAGGAGTTATGCTCTCATCACATCTAGTATGTCAAAAGTGTGGGATTTACTGCCCCTTTCAACTAAATGTTACTTTACACACAACAGATGATTCGACAGAATGAAAATTAGGCTGGGATTTCCTTCCCCTTTAAGGCACATGATTACTCTATACATGTAGCCATGCATATCCTCACTGGAAATAAGACGAAAAGACTATTATTGCCAATATGACCAATATACAAGTTGGCATATAGACAAATGTAATGTATAGCCAAACTATTCTTACTTATAATAACCAAATTGACAAACTGAGTTCAGACAAAGTTATTAAACCAACAGCCAGTCGCAAGAAATATTGAATCACAAACACGTGCATGAGGGGAAAAGCGAAGATACAATTGAAAAGTACTCGGTAGAAATGGAGGGTGTTAGTAAAGCTTGTGAGCATCTTTATGAGGTAGTTGGCTAGAGTAACCCCTGGGGAGTTGAGAAAGTGCACTTTTAAGTAACGCAGAGAGACCGTGGGCGTATTTTCGATTACTGAGTTAAAAAAATAAAGTTGTTGAGCACTTGGAGTTGAATATTTCATATTAGATGCTATACAGGGTGGCCCAGAAATAACGGAACGGGGCACTTCCCAAAATAAAGTAACAAAATGAACATGTCCATCGGATAGGGTGTCCTTTCCAATGAACAACGATACCAAGAAAAGTAATTTTGGACGTGTAGTTTTTGTTTTAGGGCGCTTTGAGTGAGACCATGTCAGGTTCCTATTTTTGTCAATTTTTACCAAGTCAGTGTCTGATATTTGAGACTTACTGCCCGCCATAATTATGTCCATTCTCTCGGCACCGCTCGGCACGCAGCTGAATGCACACTAACAATGGCGCGCGGAATACTCGCGTGTTCAGTGGTATGTAGGGCAATAAGTCTCATTTATCAGGCACTGACTTGGTAAAACATGACAAAAATAGGGACCTGACATGGTCTCACTCAAAGCGCCCTAAAACAAAAACTACACGTCCAAAATTACTTTTCTTGGTATCGTTGTTCATTGGAAAGGACACCCTATCCGATGGACATGTTCATTTTGTTACTTTATTTTGGGAAGTGCCCCGTTCCGTTATTTCTGGGCCACCCTGTATAGATAAAAAATATTTAAATAAAAAGTATAATAAAGACAGAATATCACAATTGAAATAGTATTGAGCATTAAATAATATTCCTACTTTGCCCACATTTACCAGATGGGCATCTTATTTCCAGTGCAGTAGCTACCATTACATGTATATATGGTTGTATTTCCTGCCTCTGATATCCAATATTTCCCCGGCAACCCTGTAAAGACAGGAAGCCAATAAGCAGCCCATGACTGTTGACCTTTGATATTTATTCCTCAAGGTGCATACATGTACTATGTTTGCTTTCAATTTGTCAAATGGTTCTCAAGATATGCCAACAATTTGTCTTTTATCATATATATATAATTAGCTTTGGGACCTTTGACCTTTGACCTCATGACCCCAATATTTCACCAGATCATCGTTTTCACTAAGTGCATGCAGGTACCCAGTTTTATGCAAATCAGTCAAGCAGTTTTTGAGATATAACCATACCAAGGTGCACACTGGCAGCCATTTTGAAAAATGGCGCCCATGGCCAAAAGGGGCTAGGTCCGCGTTGGCTCCATTTCTAAATTTGCTTAGAATCACCTTATCTTCTTGTGTGCTCAATTTCACGCTTTTATCACAAAGTGCAAAATTCACCCGTATTGGCCAGCTAATCTGCCCCACTAAAAGAAGGAGCAGAGTCGTAAAACTACGATTTACATAATTGTTCGGGTTTTATAAGATCATTGTTGATGATCTCTCCATTGAGTCAACAGCACATTGAAAACTTTCTATAAAACTGGTTGAAACTGTCAAGTATCTTGAGGGCGCCCTCTTGTGTTAACGGCTGCTTTTTTAATGAAAGCAGCCTTCTAACCTAGCCATTTATGTGTGTTTGTACCATTTATGCATAGTCGAATTATAAGTATTAGTTTTTTTCATGATAACGTTCATGTTTTAGTTACTAAAATTAAGTTTGATTAGTTATTCCTTTAACAATTAAATGTATGTATATCAGACCCACTTATTGTGCCGTTTGAGTGTTTTTATATAATTACGTTATGCAAGACGAAACGTTTTCAAATGTCTATACAAAATTAAAAATTACCAATAATCTCACCTGAGCTCGGTTTGCCATTGCAAAAACAGACACATGTTTCTGACTCTCTCTCGGCCTTACAAGTAAATATCTCTTTCTCGGCTGAGCCTCCCTCGGTAGGATCTGAAAAGGAATGTTTAAAGGGATAAGGCACAGTCACACGTCACCGGATAGTGTAAACGGATGCCCGACGGAGAGCAAAATGTTCAATCCATACGTCTCCGTTCGTATGCGTTTATTGTCCGTTCCTTGTTATAGGGGAAGTGAACACTTTGATGGCACTTTTATTGGAAAAAGTTTATCATTTATCAAAGAAAACGGACTTTTAAAAAGGGGGGCTTTATAACGGCACCCTCTTTCAATGTGATTTTTTTGCGGAGTGAAATGCAAATCGCCATTACGGGATAATTACGATCGCAGTCGGCAAATAAGGTATGGCATTGTTTTCATCTTCATTTGAAGTTCATTCTTGACGAATTTTGTGGCTTCTACAAAGATATTTTGTCAGATATCAGTTGTTAAACATTAGGGGGGCCATATTCGGACACCGCATCATACGTTGTTCTATACGGTGGAATGTGTGTGCATAAAGCAATGGCGTGGACTTTCACCACCGGATAATTTGATTTCGCAAATTTGTATTATCGTCGGGCATCTGTTTACGCTATCCGGTGGTATGTGACCGGGCCTTAACGGATGATCGACGAATATACATTCGCGTAACCAAATTATTCGGTGGTGAAAGTCATCTCCATTGTTTCATGCGCGAAACATTCTGCCGGATAGAACAACATACACCGCCTGACAAGGAGTGGACAAGAAACGCATACGAACGGAGACGAACGGATTAAAAAATGTACTCTCCGTCGGCGGGCATTCGTTTACGCTATCCGGTGAGATGTGACTCCTTGAGTGCCAATGTCGAATATTTGCATCACACGATACACACATTGCCATATATATGTACAGTCACTGGCATTCTAAGACGAAAACTCCCCCCCCCCCCCTCCCCCCCCCCCCCCAAACAAAACAAAAACAAACGAACAAACAAACGAACAAACAAAAAAACAATCCAAAATTAATTTAAGTTATAGAATCTGTCACCCAACATAGAGAAAAATGACCAGAAATAAACAATATACATTTTAAAATGAGCAAAGAAAATGATTGTGTTTGCACTCAAAACTGTTCAAGTATCGGCCCCTCAAAACAGTGTGAGTGCTTGGGACCGAGACCTCTCATACCATGCCACGTTTTTGTGATGCAATGCTGGAGCTCGGAATATGCATCGTCGTTCATGCCCTGAACATGCTGAAACAGCAAATGTTAAGTCTCCTCTTGCTGAAACCGGCTCTGGTAATATATCATATTTTTCTGAATTAGATTTTGACTCACCAGATTTCATGATCACCAGTAGAACAACCATCAGGGAGGCTGACAACAGTTTGTAGTGCGCCATGGTAGGAAACTTGCCCTTTCTCGTTCTAGATGAGATGGTGTTGTAGATGGTTGTCCCTGTAGTCGGTTCTGATGTCTCGGAACTAGCGCAGTTCTAGCGAAGGCTGATGGAAAAGTCGTGATATACCTCGATGGAACTGTTAGGTCCTTTATACAATTTGTGGAGATAATTGATGTGTATCGCATTTACTATTTAACCGAGTATAGCTAAATAGAGCACGCCGCACCCAGATCTATATAAATTTGACACTGGCATTTAACAAAATGTAAGAAATATTAAAACAAATAACAACTCTGTGGGTGTTTTGAATAATACTTCATTCTCTGTATTTTAATATGCAGTATATCAAACATGCAGATGCAGGTGATATCATGGGAGCTCTTTGAAAATCCACTTCTGCCATTCCACCCATTTGTGGAAATAAATACTTATAATAAACATATTGACAATAGTAAAGCAGAGTTACGATACACTCGTATTGAAGATATTTGATAACATTTTATGTTTTGTAATGCGTTCAACTTAGCCTCGCAAACAATAAATATCACTGATAATAAAGTTATATATAGAGACTGTACCTTTTTACCGCATTTCTGAGAGCGGTTAAATAATACAACTAATTAATACACAACCATTTTGACGGTATTTGATAACACGTTATTATTAATTTCTTTTTACAACGCGTTGAAACGGGTGTGGCAAGTGAGGAAATTGTCATTATACAAATTACTAGTAGTTGGAAACGTTCTTATATTTTAGAATAGCAAGCTGATATTAGCAAATATATACACGCCAGTTTTTATGAAATTGTATCATAATACTTTTGTTTTCTTACAACGCACTGAAACGGGTGCAGAACTGCAGTTGGTGACGAAATTATCAACTAATTCAATATAAGTTACAAAAATAAAGTGATCCATTAACTGTGTCAAATGTAACCTAAATCACTTTGAGCTTTCACTTTTCTCTTGCGCCTTGTTACCGCACAAATCGTCGCCGTTGCAAAACAAAACATTGTTGCCGGCGACAATTAAATTCTTTGCAGAGAGCTGTTACATCTCCAAAATGTTAGGGTGCTGGCGGCAATGGCCCGAATTATCAACTTGTGGCTCAACTTGTGCCTGGCCTAAAAGACAAAGACTACCGGTAACACTTTGCACCAGCAGACTTATTGTCTCGTAACTATGGTCCCCGGAGATATTCTAATTGTTTCCTTTCATTATCAAGTCAATCCACTGAGAGCTGCTTATAAGCATCAGGACAATGGGTCCTTTGAAATTAAGTTATAGTAAAATCTGCCATCAGCCAAATTGCGTCCTGGATCATCCTGGACACTGTACCGTGCGTCCCCCAAAAAACTATACACTTTTGAAATGGCTGCCGAATAAAAAATTTATGATTCTGGGAGAAAAGTTGTATATGTATGGAAAGCTCATAAACTCAACTTTCATATGACACCAAAAAGTCCGAAAACATTTCATGCTTGGGTGAGCACTGCTCACTTTTGTAAAGGGTATGAAAATTAGGTTGCGCAGGAATTAGCCTTCCAATTTGTGAGAGGTAAATCCTTTGGAACTTACGGAATTGAGGATGATATGACCAATTTATGATCAATTGTGATGAGTTTGGGTTTGCTGAGTGAAATTTGTGGTTTATGGGATTAAAATTGTATGCATGAGTGAACAGGAATTGCATTGTAACTTTCCCTGGTAGACTCAGTGGTGTGTTCATGGGAGTCAGGACGGGGTGATGGTACATGGTGCAGGGGAGGTGAAGTGTAGGGTAGGACTTTGTTGGGTAGATGGGATAAGGGTCAAGAGGACATGTATGCCCCTCCCCCCCCCCCCCCCCCCCACCCCCCCTCTCGCTTTCTCTCTCTCTCTTCCTGGGTGTGCTTGTGCATATCTAGAAAATTCATATTCGTTGGTCTCCACTCCAAATTATCCAGACCACCTTCCCTTATCCCGAATTATACCTACATTTCCCAAATTGGACTGGTTGCTATTATCCATTGACACCTGAAATCAATCACAATCTATCAGTCAATAAATCAATACCGTGAATTAGACAATCAACATTCAGCTATCAATCACTTAATCAACAATGTATCAGTCAATCGGTACATGTACATGTACCATCACCCCATCCTGACTCCCATGAACACACCACTGAGACTACCAGGGAAAGTTACAATGCTACAATTAAAAAAATGCAATTCCTGTTCACTCATGCATAAAGTTTGGTTTAATAAACCATAAAATTCACTCAGCAAACCCAAACTGATCGCAATTGATCATGAATTTATCATATCACCCTCAATTTTGTAAGCTCCAAAGGACTTACCTCTCACACATTGGAAGGCTAATTCCTGCGCAACCTAATTGTCATACCCTTTACAAAAGTGAGCAGTGCTCACCCAAGCATGAATTATTTTCGGACTTTTTGGTGTCATATGAAAGTTGAGTCCATAAGCTATCCATACATATAAATCTTTTCCCCCAGAATCATATATTTCTTTATTCGGCAGCCATTTCAAAAGTGTATAGTTTTCAAAGGATTTACCTCTCACAAATTGGAAGGCTAATTCCTGCGCAATCTAATTTTCATACCCTTTACAAAAGTGAGCAGTGCTCACCCAAGCATGAATTATTTTCGGACTTTTTGATGTCATATGAAAGTTGAGTTTATAAGCTTTCCATACATATACAACTTTTCCCCCAAAATCATATATTTTTTATTCGGCAGCCATTTCAAAATTGTATAGTTTTTTTTGGGACGCACGGTATTGCTGGTGACCTGTTTCACTGTTATACTTGTAAAGAATTGAATTTAAAAGGGCCCATTGTCCTAATGCTTATAAGCAGCTCTGAAGAGATTGACTTGATAATGAAAGAAAACAATTAGAATATATCCTGGGACCATAGGTACGAGACAATAGGTTTAATGGTGCAAAATATTACCAGTAGTCTTTGTCTTTTAGGCCAGGCACAAGTTGAGCAACAAGTTGAGAATTCGGGCCAATGTGTGCAGTGAACATTGCAAGAATTGTCGTCTTGAGTGTTCTCGGAGACATCTATACCAAGATTCACTACACATTGCTCGAGCAGTGGGAAATATTGTAATAAACCCACTCAGACCAATGTACTAAAGAACCAAATTACACTCACATACATACATGTGTCTGGCTATTTAAAGTGGACTTCCATACGATTTCAAGCTTCTAATGATTGAAAGACAGATATTCTAGGTCAATAAACACAATTTTGTATGAAAAAAGTATGATTGTGGGTTCTTATAATTGGTTTTGAAATTCTAATGACACAAATTCGCGAGCGAGCTTGTTCTATCCCACAATGCACCAATTTGTGACGTGCGACCCTCACTATGCGCCTATCGATGTTTTTACACTGCAGCGAATGCGTTCTTTTGATCATGAATAGTTGAGGTCACGATGCGCCACTCAACCGTGCCTTTGAGCATTACTGCATTGTTGAACCTTTTGAAAATACTTGCCTACCCGAAATTGTAACACGTTTGGCTTTAATTGGAATTTGAATAGACACAAAGTCTTGTAAATGTGGTTATTGAATTTGCTGGCTCTGCATAACCGGCTATTATGAATGACACATGCAGTGATCACAATGCAGTGGCACCGGATTCAAGCCTACTCAAGAAATTAAGCAAAGTGAGGGTGATACGTATGGGTCTCATGATTGTGTGCGGTAAATTTAATTATTTCCTCAGAGTTAATGACATTAGAAAAATATCTTAGAAATCAACCAAAGAGAGTAAAATCCTGAAAATATTCAAGCACATCCCAAGATTTATTTCCAATATACTGTATTTCATTTTTTGTAATCGTCCGGAATTCTCCTTTAACGATTACCCTAGAACACACACAGACATTATAAGTGAAGACATCTTTATGCGTTTGTGTACGAATATCAACCGATGACGAACGTCTGAAAATACACTCATCACGATGATGACAAACACACAACCGATGGCTGTTATGTTTTCAACACACACTCAAGTGTTTCTATGAATCTGCAACATATCATATTCAAACCTAAGTATGTAGATAAACATTATATGCAACTTGATTCATATATCGTATATTTCCCCGAAGCGGTTCATGTTCTATGACTGTGTTTCATGTTTCTGTGACTGTGTTACATTCGTCATATTGTGATACATTCGTAAACCATGTCTGAGGCCGACTCTGAGCAAACCGATTTCGAGGGGCCATCCTCCATTAAAAAAAGTTTCCATCACTGCCACAAAAGACTATCTTCGTGAATTCGTCAAAAGCGATGAGTTTCTAGAAACCAATGAAAGTGAAGTTGGAAAGACAATAGACAAGCAATTGTCAAAGCTCTTTGAGAGGCTGGAGAGAGTGGAGAAAAGCACAAACGACATAATCGAGCCGCCCCTGGTAATCTGGTTGCACCTGACCTATTAAAATCGTATCCATGGCAACTAATCATGGTTTGGTAGACAATGCTTAATCCTGAATATTTCAGGCAAGCCTCCGCAAATCCAGGTATTTCTGTTTTGCAGTCAACTTGAGTTTATTGGTATTACAAAGGGATTATTCAACTGACATGTTTGTATTGTCATGATTGGGATAGGCATTCACATGTCATACTCGTTGACTTGTGCACGTCTTCTTTTTTTAACAAAAACGCGTCATATATCATATAAAATAATCATTAATAATGCAATATAAAGTTTGAATTATGCAACTCAACCACGCCAATCAAAATTCTATAATAATTTTCACCTATCATCTGATTAAAAATAGTTAGAATCCATTGTTATAATTGTTGACTTATTCCCTATCAAAAGTACCAAGTGATGTGTTTACCAGGTACCTAGCATATGTAATGCTATTGTTTGAAGTTATCATAATGGGGTGATTTGGGATTATCAGCGGCAGTGGTGTAGTGAGGGGTGGGGTGGGGGATCGGCTCCTGGGACCAAGACCCTCCTCCTTCATGTCCTTGTTGTTATTGCCAACTTGTTTATATTTTGGGGCCTTTGAATGAGCTAAAAGCTAAAAGCTTGGACCCCATCCTATGTATTTTGCAACATTTCGTGTTGACATGGGTCCATACTCGGGTTAACTTCATATTCCATAATTCAGGCATCATACACACCATATTCATGACAGATAATTAAGGGACCAGAGAGATATACACGTTCACACTTGAATTGCGGAACATTTTGTGAGGGGTTTACTCGGAGCTGCAGTGATGATGTACAACGCCGTTATGTATTACATACTTTGACAATATTCGCCTTTCATAATTATGCGCGATTAACCAATCGCAGCTCGTGGCAGCCCATCGCAGCCACCGTGTGACCAAGTCCTAATTTACACTTCTTTTGTAGATGGACGTTCAAATGCTCTAAATATATCTTATGGTGGTGAAACTTTATGGTTGATAAATATTCATGCACCTATTGTTATAGCCTCAGGGGAACAATTATGGGGTAAACGGGGGGCGGGCGGTAACTTGTGTCCAAAACAGAAAGCGTGCTATAATGCTTCTTAAACAGTTGTGACAGGAAGGGGAATTCCTAAATGTAAGGGTGTTACTGTAGATATGAGCGTGAGTAGGAATGATGTTTTTTCGGGGCAGGGGGGAGGGGGGGGGGGGGGGGGGGATCACACGTAAGCATATGTTTTCATAGCCACCCCAATGAAGCAAAACCAAATACATCTCCCTCCTCATTACGATCAAGCTCCGCCACGCTTATAACATGATAGCATGACAAGGGAAACTATTCAATTGCAGTGAAAACAGGAACGAAATTGCATTAAATAGTATTATATAGATAGATTTATCAAAACAGAATTGAAATCACATGAAATCAATCCGAACTGCAAAAGTAAGCTATTATGTCACAAAAAGGACAAATAAAGGCCAATTACTCTCCAAATAAAAACATGTAATTTAAGCTGATAAAAGATGTTATTGATGAAGTACAAGGATGCTAGGATAAACACGGAAAAGTATGTTACTTGGGGAACTATTTTGAACTAACATCACGCTATCATAAAAAATTCTCTAATATCCCTTATTCGAATATTCTCCTTGCCATGTTCACGATCGCGCTACACGCATACACACTACAACCTGGCAGATTGTTACTTGCTAGCGATTTAGAGGTACACCGGAGTACCTCTAAATTTTTGTCCAGTTGTCGCTACAAATTTGTCCTATTTGGCTTTTGTGAATAAGAACAATTTAGCTGGGTGCTAGGTCGTCATTCAACTTCACGCCTTTGTTGTAAGTCCAACAGAAGGTCCCACATAAATATATTTCAATGCAATAAGTCCGCACCGCAGATCTATTGTTGTTATTGTTCGCATTTCGACTAACAATGTCGTGGAATACCAAATGCTTGTGGAATTTAGACAGGTGGGTTGTCATGCTAGGTCGGGCATTGACTACGATAGCGAATTTAGCCTATTGGCCTTTTGTGAATAACAGCTAAGCCTAGCGGACATCGAAATTGTAATTTTTATCAACCAACTAGCTTATCAGGGTTTTATGAATATGGGTTAGGGTTAGCCCTAGGATTACAAGAAAATGTTACTCGTTTGATAAAAGCATTAAAGCAATATTGTAGTAAAAAAGAATTAGATCCTAGAGATTGTTGGGGCCATTTTAAAATTAATATAAAATATATGTCTATAAGCTTTTCGGTTGAAAAGGCAAGGAACGGGGGGGGGGGGGGGAAATAATGATAATATTACAGGAAAAACTTAATAATCTTGAAAGATTAAATGAACGTACAGACCAACAAATACAGGAATTGGAGTCTGTTCGAAAACAACTGAATGATGTACGGTATATGAGTATAAAGTTCATGGGGCACTTATTAGATCAAGAATAAAAATCGTATGGAGAAGATGAACGTAATTCTAAATATGTTTGGGTCTAGAAAAAAGAAATCACCAACTGAAGAATTTATTTAAAGTATAATATGTTGGTCAAATTTATAGGAACTATGAAGAAGTTCTTCAAACTGAAGTACAAAATAATTTTAGTCAGTTATATTCTGAACATTTCAGGGAAACATTGATACATGCTTAAATAAAATACACATTGAAATAAATTAAATGATAGACACACAAATATGTGCGACGAAATATTAACTATTGGTGAATGCACAAAAGTAGTTAAAGATGCTAAATTGTAAAAAGGTCCAGTAATTTACAATGTATATTTAGTATTGGATATTTTTAATTTTTCATTGGAAGAAGGACATTAATTTTATCAACCTCACAAGGAAGAGCAGCAATAACACTTGTATATAAATTTTTAAAAAGGTAGAAAAGAATTATTAACAATAAGTTTGTTAAATGCGGATTACAACATTATGGCTTCAGTATTAGCAAATAGATTGAAAATTGTTTTAAACCCTTCCATTTCTTTTGATCAAAATGCTCATTTCAAAAGTCGTTATATTAGTAATAATATACGTTTAATAGTCGACGTTATAAATTATATGCAGGACAAAAATAAATCAGGTGCAATTTTATTTTTGGACTTATTCTCGACCGCTACCGATGCTCAGCATTACCATTATGTTCAAACTCAATTTCGTTTCCCCTTGTGTTCTTATTGTGTTGTATTTGTGTTGTAGTGCATATGTATGGTTTACCTAGAGGTAAATATAGAAAGGAAATTAACTTTCTGACGTAGTAACACGTAGGAAGAAAGCCCAGTTTCTGCCTTATTGTTTATAGTTGTAATTTAAATGTTAGCAATTGATTTGAAACAAAGTAAAGATATAAAAGGTATTGATTTAGTTAATGAAAATAATGAAACTCTTGAAGTTAAAATTAGTACATTTTTAAAGAATGAGTAATCTTGATATAAGGCAATGAAGAAAATGTATGCTTTTAGTAAAGTTATTGGCCCAACATTATATATTAACAAATCAAAAGGATTTTTGTTTGGTAGTTTTGATAAAAATCAGTTTAATGATATTGATTGGTCAAGTACTTTTATTAAGACATTAAGGGTTTATTTTAGTAAGAATATGAATAATGCTTACCAAAAAATATGGAAAGAAAAGGTAGAAAGGTAAAAAATAGAATGCCAACTAAAAAGCTGGAAATGTAGAAATTTAACATTATTCTGGGAGAATTATTATTTTAAAACACGAGTTATTTCAAATTTAACATGTATTATGCCTGTTATTCCAACTTTCGATTATACTTTTAATACAAACATTGAAAAATGAATTTACTACTTGTTATCGAATGGAAGAGATACAGTGAAAAGGAAAATGATTATTGGAAATACTGGAAAGGGAGGTTTAAATATGCCTGACTGTATATTGCAAAGTTTTGCACCTAAGACTTTGTAGATGCAAAGGTTGTTTGATAAGGAGGATCATAATTTTGTTTGGAATATATTCCCAAAGTTATATTTGAATAGTTTTGGGCCAAAATGTTAGTTTTAAAAATGTCACTTGATAAAGAGAACGATTTCAAGGAACTTCACAAATTACCAATATTTTATCGTCAATGTATTATAGCTGTAAAATGTGTAACAATTATAATATTATATGTAACACTGTAAATTCAATAAGGCAACAGTTATTATGGGGTAACACACACATTAAGCATACAAAATTATGTTTTTATTGGATACATTGGGTCTCTTTTAACATATTAGTAACTGGTGACATTGTAAACGAAGTAGGTGAATTAGATATAAAACGAATTAAAGCCATAATCAAAATGAAATTTAATTATTTATGTGAATCTAAATTGATATAGAGCTGTATACCACAATTATGGAAGAATGTTTTAAAAGGTGAAATAGTAAAACCTTGTCAAGGTAAAAAAGGAAAATAAATTTCCTGTTTTCAAAGTATTAGTTAATTTAAAAATTAATAAGCTATCAAAAGTTCTTTATACAAGTTTGATGGAAAAACATTTTATCCCACCTCATGTTAAACAATATTGGAATGAGTATTTTCATAACAAATTTAATTGGTCTGATGTTTGGAAGGAAAAGGTAACTGACATTGTAGAACGTCGTTTAGCACAATTTAATTTTAAATTGATTCACAAATTGCTCATGTCTAATGAATAATTGTTTCGATTTAAGTTAATCAAATCAGCATTGTGTATTAAAGGGATCTAGTAACTTTGTTACATGTGTAAAAATTGATGAGTGGTTGATACAATGTATATTTTTGTTATATGATATGTCCACTGGGTTTTGGGTAAAAATTTCAAGTTAAATGGACGTTATATGGCCGAGTAATGAGCACAAATGCAAAGTGATATCTACTAACTCATTTCACTCACTTTGTACACGGTTTTGGCGGACCAGTGGATAATTTAACATCTGAACACTTCAATAATAAATATCTTTTTAACGAAAGGAAAATTTGAAAAACCGAAACCTGTCCCATGCCTTTTTTGTTAGTACGAATACAACAAGGTATGAGGGAACCGCTAGAACTCCAGTTGGATTTCTAGGATGGGATAATGTTACTAAGTCCCTTTAAATGTAATTTTGTTAAAAATTATTATCATTTATTCTTTGATTGTATTTTTTCTCAATTCATTTGGGAGAAATTTAGTAAGTTTTGTTCAAAGATTAAAATAGGCCCTGAAAAGGTGAAAGTTGAGTATGAAGATATGATTGTAGGTAGGAAATGATGTAAACATTTAAAAAGTTTACTCTTTCAAAATGTGTTAATAAATTTAGGATCCTTTATTTTATTTAGAGAGCAAACACAGTTAAATTTTACAAAGATATATGTGCTTTTTGGGGAGGAAACAAAATGGAGAAGTAAACATAGTAAGGAAATAATTTGGAAAAAACATAAAGATGCAATCTTAGAAACGTAAAGCATACACTCTACTGAATCATATAAATATTCTTTGAAGTCAGCATTAATTATTTTGTTCTTTATCCTACTTGTTCTTATTTGTGTAAACTATAACAGTTTGTGTTTGTTCTCACTTTGATTTAACCTTCTTGTTCTTATTTTTGTAAACTATAACATATTTTGATGTAAATTATATTTTGTTAACAATATGATTTATATGACAGTTTGTCAATAAAAAAATAAAAATAAAAATGGTCGATTCCAACGAGAGGGTACATGGCATGCACAAACAGACACCTACTAGATTGCTTGCAAACAAATTAAAACTATGCTTTAATCATCAACTACCGTAAAAGTTTGACTAGAGGCGCTACTGGTTTAGAGGAGTATCAATAGCGCCAGCAAACATCCAAAACGATCCAGTATAATGAATATGTATCTAGCCTTTTGTCAACGATCTTCGAGCCGGTCTAAATGAATATTCATGATAGCATTATCACGCAAAGTTAGAAAAGATGAACGTTACTAAAGGTTGAAATCCAATCAAGCAAGCAGAAGTAGCTCTTGGGTCGGTGGTTGGTGGAAATCAGGATCAGGTAAAATTGCATCACGGTATGAAGAGCCGTAGGTTCAAGACGCACTGGATAAGTGATTTATTTTTTATTTTTTATTTCATAGGAAATTTTGTTTTAACAGATGCCAGCGTTTTGTGCATAGGAATGGGAATGAAAATTATCATTTCTGTGTTAACTTAAATACACAATTATTACATTCAGGTGAGTGAAGTCCTGACATTCTGCTAGTAATAGTATTAAGCTTTATATATTAGTGGATGGAGGGGGTAGGGTCATTTTAAAATTGATTCATCACCCTGTTTCAGCCAACTCTTCATCAAGCACAAATTTTATTTTACTCTTTTCCGACCAAGAATTAATAACAACTTATGAATAGGAAGCAATGTTGAGCAACCCAGCCCCGCCCCCCTCCCCCCCCCCCCCCCCCCCACACACGGACACAAACACACCCGTTATAGTATACATGCACACAGCACACGCACGCTATGACTACGATTATGTTCATTATGCATGGTTTGTCAGATTCGAACTTGAGATGCCGTGTCATGCATTCTTTGATTTTATGCTGCTAGTGCTGCACGTTGTAACTTGGAAACTGCTATGTTATGCAATATGTTTCTATCTCTATAGTTGAGATGAAACTCAAGAGATTATGCAAATATATATGTTGTTGCTATTCATTTGAAATAGTGTGAATAGTCTTGTTGGTGGTGCATCATGAGTTCCTTTTCAAAACAGATAATGCGGAGAGCACAATGATAACGATTGCTTGGACAGAATAATACAGTTCGAACAATAATGTTCCTCCTAGCGCCTCAAATAATGCAATAGATCGTACACCTGTTCTGAAAAATTATGCATAAGCATGAATGAAACATGTCAAAAATCCGCTTCAGAACGTGGTTCAACGGTAGATGGTATTGGTCTGTTTTTAGATCTCAAAGTACGCGGATCAAATCCACCAAAATGAAGTCCTGCGGTGTTTTTTTATAGTATTAGTTGTTGGTTCTGTTTCCCTGTTTTGTGTCATTCTCCTTTCATTTCACTTTTTTTCTCGTCATTTTTTGTTCATTATATTCTTTTATTTATTTTGTTTTAAATTGTTTCAATTCATTTGTTTCTTTTGTAACCTGCATTTAAAAACAATGTTTTCATGATTGGTTTTGTTTGCATTCATTCAAATACAGTACGCACATAGCGCACACACCTCACAAACGTTAATACCAGAATAAAGTTAGCAAGTATCTGTAATCCCAATATAAATCAATTGTTGGCCCCAAAGTCCACTCAGATTGATAAAGGGACAACATTTCTCCTCCGATAGACAAGATCGCTACTATATTTTCTTGCCCAAGTTTCAACAATTTTTAAATTGTCCATATGATGTTTTGTTAAAAGATTAAACAGAGAGATCATCAACAACTATTTAAAAACATCTTTTGTAACGGCTGTTTCAAAATTATTTAATTATTGTGGCACCCCACAATAATTAAAAATGGTTATATTTATGGATATTTCAGCCGGCTCTGAACCAATTTTGATAAAAAATAAAGTTTATTTTGTAATTAAAATTGTATGCTCTTACAGCTCTTTGTACTATCCCTTAAACCAACATGGCTGATATTGGTATCATTTTTGTTGTTGAAATATAAACCATATCTAATGAAACAAATGGTCTCGTCCCTATTTTATGGGAATTATGCCATTCCGTTTTTATTTTGGCCATGCTGTATCGGCGTGAACCTTTGACTTATGATAATACCTATAATTATGAAACCTGAAGTACACCTTGCAACGTTGATTCAACTGCCAGGGATCACCCAAATTAATGCAAGTTGTAAATTGATAAAATGACACAAACATATCGAAAGTCACTGACTTTTAGTACCATTAAAACATGCAAATGGATGGGGAGCGAGGGGCTTACAATTCTGCCAGAAATTTCTTTGAGACCAATTCGAAAAAGTAATGGGAGCCTATTATAGTATGGTGTATGTCATCTTGGGATTGTTTAAAACAGATGGAGAATAAATCTTACCTATAACTTCGTCAATGAAGATTAGAAGCAGTTGAAGTCGGTTGGTTGCAGGTTAGACTCGGAGTGATGCTCTGGGGTGGTCTGGTCTGGTGTGCTTCAGATCGTCAGAATGATGAGACTTCGTACATTGTCGAATTCGGAAGACGTTTATGAACATTTTCAGGTACAGTTTGGATAACAGTAATCACCATGAAACATGATATTTTCCCAATACAGACTGTCAATATTCCCATCATATATTTTGTTTGATTGGGGATTAGTTCGTGATAGCAAAATTGCTTGTTTGGCTTTCTACACGTGTTGCGTGTTAACTTGTCCTTCGAGCATCCATTTTAACCCATTTAGGACTAACGGATTTTGTTATAACATGCACTTCCGTAGACTGCAGTTTGGATAATATCACGGGACTTACATTTTTGGTAAATATTGGCATCGTAATTATTATGTTAATGATTATTGCGTTATAGTGAAAGATAGAGCTTTTATACCCAAGGTTAGTTTGCTATTGCTATACAGAGTGGCCCAAATAAATCGGAACAAATGACTAGTGTCACCGGGTGGTGAATCTTTCACTGTGAAAAATAATACCAAGATCAGCCATTTTAGTTAAGCAGTTTTCGTTCGAGGTCGCATTTTGTGACCCCATGTCAGGTTTCAGATTTTACCAACTTGGTTTTTTTTAATGGCCTGTTATTTGGCATCTTTTGCTTGTCATATAATACACATTGTTAGTGAGCATTCTTTACAATTTGTGGTTCAGCTAATGAATGCAGATGTATTGTTCACTTCGCCTATGACAAGCAAAATATGCGAAATAACATTCCAAAGTTGTGTTGAAATCGGTGAAATTTGAACCCTGACATGGGATCACAAAACGAGACCTAGAACGAAAACTAAACCAAATAGCTGATCTTGGTCTTATTTTCCACAATGAAAGATTCCCCATCCGGTGAAACTAGTCATTCGTCCTAACATTTAACAAGTATGCCGTTCTTTTTTGGGCCACCCTGTACAGCAATAGCAAACAAACCTTGGGTATAAACGCGCTATCTTTCGCTATAATGCAATAATCACTAACATAATAATTATTCATGCCAAGGTTTCAAGCTCTCGTGATATTATCCAAACTGCAGTTTCAAAAAATACAAATTGCGAGAGAAATGAAAATGTGTTGCAGATAGTTATCATATAAATCAATAATAATTTGTTTCAATTAATCCATTTTATTATAAAGAATATGAATGTAATTATAATATCTTCACTGCTAATAATGGTTCTTTGTAATGCATAAATACGGGTATTGATGAGGGTGTCATTTTGAGATTATACTAGTACAGTTTTATTCTCAATAATTTATATTGCTTTAACTCTTGAAGTCCACCTAATGCCACACTGGCTTTAATTTGGGCAAAGTGCCTGAGAGCATTAAAGGGATCTAGTAACATTGTCCAAATCCCCGAAACTTACTTAGAAATATAGTGGTTCTCTCATACCTTGCTGTATACGTATTACCAATAGAAGCTTGGAACATATTTTGGTTTTTCGAATTTCCCTTTCGTTAGAAAAAAAATTTACGATTGCGGAGTTCGGACTATCCACTGGATAGTCATAAATTTGTGCAATGTCAGTGCAATGAGTTAGCAAATATCACTTTGCATTTTTGTATTTAACCTAAAATGTTCACACAATAGTCAGATCATAATCAGATCCAAATCACAAAACTACACATTATACCAAGGACGGGCCGGTTCATGTACAGTTGTTCTTATATTATGACCTTGTAAGTCGAGAGTTGCGTGCGAGACATCGCTTGGCTTTCGCCGTGTTTTATATTGACTTATGTCGACCCTGACTGTGTAATTATTTGCATTACCTTCAAAATATGCACACACACACATCTGTGCGCGCACACACGCACACACGCACGCACACACACACAAACACACACACACACACACACACACATACATCCATATTGAACACGATTAATGTTTCCTCTCATTAGGCTATTTTTTGGCTATTTTTATACTATTTTTGAAGGAGAAAAATAGCCTAAAAATAGATGTTATGGCTATTTTTCAGACAAATCTTGAAAAAGGATTTGTTGGCTATTTTTCTTGAAACTATATTTCGAAATTGTCTTTTAATGTTCATTCAAAGTAACACATTAATTACACTTGGCTACGTTTGTGTCATGAATTATTTAAGCTATTTGAATGAGGAAAAACATATAGATCATGCATGTTTGCATTTTGTATTAAGCTGTTTGACCTGAAAGCCCTAATTAGCCAACAAATAGTTAAATTGATTTAATCAAAATTTGATGAGTATAATTGTTTTTCTGAATATAGAGCTAGGTTTCAACGTAAAAGGTTTCGTAACAAAATTTACGATTGCGGAGTTCGGATGTTTAACTATCCACTGGATAGTCATAAATTTGTGCAATGTCAGTGCAATGAGTTAGCAAATATCACTTTGCATTTTTGTATTTAACCTAAAATGTTCACACAATAGTCAGATCATAATCAGATCCAAATCACAAAACTACACATTATACCAAGGAGGGGCCGGTTCATGTACAGTTGTTCTTCTATTATGACCTTGTAAGTCGAGAGTTGCGTGCGAGACATCGCTTGGCTTTCGCCGTGTTTTATATTGACTTATGTCGACCCTGACTGTGTAATTATTTGCATTACCTTCAAAATATGCACACACACACATCTGTGCGCGCACGCACGCACACACACACACACAAACACACACACGCACACACACCCACACACACATACATCCATATTGAACACGATTAATGTATCCTCTCATTTTTAGGCTACTTTTTTGCTATTTTTATACTATTTTTGAAGGAGAAAAATAGCCTAAAAATAGATGTTATGGCTCTTTTTTCAGACAAATCTTGAAAAAGGATTTTTTGGCTATTTTTCTTGAAACTATATTTTGAAATTGTCTTTTAATGTTCATTCAAAGTAACACACTAATTACACTTGGCTACGTTTGTGTCATGAAATTTTTAAAGGGATAGTTGAGTTTTGGTATAGAGGGCGCTAGACTACTTTTTGTTGTTGTGAGGTAATGAAAAACTGAGTGTAAAATTTGAAAGAGCATAATATTTAAATTTAAAAAAATCATCTTTGTTTGATAAAAATCGGTTCAGAGACGGCTGAAATATCCATAAATATAACTAGTTGTAATAAACCTGGGGCCCCAGGTTTATTAGAGAATTTTGAACCAGCCGTTAAAAATTCAAAAAAATGCTTCCTCTTTTCAAAAAGTTGATTTAAATAGTTGTAGGTTATTTATCTATCTAATCACTATTTCAACAAAGCATCACATGCATAATATTTTATTCAAAATGGTTGAAACCGATGAGTGTTTAGAGAGCGCCCTCTTACGTTTTAACGGCTCTTTTTGAATGATAACATGATCTTTACTACGTCATTTGTAATTTTGTGTTCCTTTCTAGTTGTAACTATTAGATTGTAATGTAATGATGCAGGTTTTGGTTACTAAAATTCAGTTTCACCAAAACTGTACTCTCCTTACCAGAACTCAACTATCCCTTTAAGCTATTTGAATGAGGAAAAACATATAGATCATGCATGTTTGCATTTTTTATTAAGCTGTTTGACCTGAAAGCCCCAATTAGCCAACAAATAGTTAAATTGATTTAATCAAAATTTGATGAGTATAATTGTTTTTCTGAATATAGAGCTAGGTTTCAACAAATAAGCCAGTGATAATTGCATGGAAAGGAAATCAAAACAATATCCCTTAATCATTCAGTGCACATGCATATAAGCAGAAGAGTGTATTTTACATCCCATCAAAAATTATGTGAGCACACACAAATTTGAATAGATGGGACTGCATGCCAGCATGGTCTGATTTCACAACAGTTAACTCTGTAATTTGATAGCTATAGTGTTGATTAGGGAAATAAATTTCAGTAAATTAGTAATGAACAATAGTATAGTGATGCATGCATGCAATGAATATTATCAAAAAGCACCATTTTCTCACCTAAAACTGCAAAATATCCACCAAAATGAGGAGTAACAAGCTAGCTGGCATGCTCTTCCTCAAAACAAAATGGCTGTGAATATTGCATGATGGGATATCACATGACAGAAACTAACCAATGAGAGATGGCCATGCTTTTTTTCTTTCTGTATTTCAATTTGTACACATTGAACTACAGTCAAACATGCCTATAGTGGCCACCAAATTAATTCCCGGCCAGCAGAGGAGAAACGGTGTAGTGGAACCTGTCTATAGTGGTCACCTGTCTACAGTGGCCACTTTTCTTGTCTCCCTGGGTGGCCACTATACACAGGTTTGACTGTATATTATGATGTACAAATGTTGCATCTGTCTGTGTGTGCATGCAATATGACCGGGTCGTAAGTATAAGGGTGAGATCCCGGCAGCATGGTTTGAAGAGGGAGAAAAAAATAATGCAGTATTTTGATCAGCTTTTAAAAACTAATAAGAGAAAAAGTGTAATTAGAGAGATTTATAATGAAGAGGATAACATTATACAAGACAAAAATTGTATATTAGATGTGATTAAAATATTTTATACAAATTTGTATTCATTAAAGGATATAGAATTATTAGATGGAACTGGTACTGTATTTGTAAAGGATATACCTAAATTAAGTAGAGATAGTTAGGAATTATGTGAAGGTAAAATGGTGAAAGAAGAATGCCATAATGTTTTGAAGGAAATTAAATTAAATAAATCACCGGGTAATGATGGTTTTACTGTAGAATTTTATTGCACTTTTTGGCCGGTTTTGGGAGACATGGTGGTAGACGCATTTAATGAAGCTTTTGATAGAGGGGAACTGTCAACTTCTCAAAAACAAGGGGTCATAACATTGATTGAGAAGGAAGGTAAAGATGTTCTGTTTGTAAAAAATTATAGACCAATAACACTTTTAAATGTGGACTATAAGATTGTCTCGAAAGTTTTGGCAAAGAGAATGAAAGAAGTGCTTGGTGAAATAATCCATCATGATCAAGTTGGATATATTAAAAATAGAAATATAGGAGAGGTAGTACGTTTAATAGATGATATGGTATTTTATTAATTGAATAGATCTGTTGGTTTTGTAGGCGCCGTTGATTTTGAGAAGGCATTTGATTCTATTTCACATAGGTATTTATTTAATGTTTTGAAATTATTTGGATTTGGGGAATCCTTCTGTAATTGGGTTCAGATGTTATATAAAGATATAAGTAGTTGTGTAATGAATGGCGGGCATTCAACGGGTTATTTTGATATTTTGAGAGGGGTGAGGCAAGGGGATCCTCTCTCGCCTTATTTATTTTTGATAGCCATTGAAACTTTGGCTCTTGTTATTAGGAAAGATGTTAATTTTCAAGGAATTAAATTTGGGGATCATGAAGTTAAACAGGTAATGTATGCCGATGATATTACTATGTTTGCTAAAGATTTAAAATCTATACAAAGATAACAAAAGATTTTTGAAGATTTTGAGAAAATTAGTGGACTTAAGGTTAATAAGGAAAACAATTTTTTTTGGGATGGGATGTGATACTGAAATACCAGGAGAACCCACTTTTGAAAAATTAAGTTCATGAAATAGGTGTGTATTATACACGTAATAAAATACGGAAAGATGTTTTGAATTATAAAGAAGTATTAAGTAAGATAAAACGTTTATTAGGGTGGTGGAAGCAAAGGGATTTAACAATGATGGGAAAAATTCAGTTATTAAAAAGTTATGCACTTTCAAAATTAAATTTTGTTTCTTCTTTAATTTCGGTACCTCGGTGGGTTTATGAGGAAGTTGATCAACTCTCATTTGATTTTTTGTGGAATGGTAAGGATCGAATTAAGAGAAAAATTTTGTATCAGAATTATGAGTTTGGAGGATTAAGAACGAATAATTTTGAATTTTTTGTAACAACTCAACGAATAATGTGGCTTAAACGTCTTTTGTATGGGGCTAAGCATTCATGATGGAAAGTGTATTTTGATTATTGCTGTAGATCAGTAGGAGGAAGGTTTGTGTTTTTATTTGACTATGATATTCATAAGATGGATTTAAAAGAAGTTCCGCCCTTTTATGTAGACATTTTGAAAGTTTGGCAAGATATAGAAAATTGTAGACACTTTGAAAATGAAAAAAGTAATCCCATTGTTTTTAATAATAGACATGTGTGCTTAAGAAATATAATGATTTTTTATAAAGATTTATTACAACGAGGTATAAGCAAGGTGTCTGATATAATGTTGAATGGTAGTTTGAGATCTGTTGCTCACTTTTTAGGCTTGGGAATAAAAGGAGAATGATTATTAAAGATTCATGATATTTTTGGTGCATTGCCTCTTCAATGGAAAGATGGTAAAGCTATGAGTGACTTTATTCAAGTAGATATTCGAACATTTGAAATTAGATTAAAAGTTTCGGGATATATAGGAATGTTAATTGATTTAAAATCTAGGCATATGTATGAATATTTAGTTAACAATTTTCAAAAGGAATATAATTTGTGTATTGGGGATGGACATACTAATTTTGATTATGTAGTAATGAAGAATTGAAGAATATATTTTTAAGATTAAAGAGCGCAGTCTTGGGGGGTAAGTTGAGAGAATTTCAATATAAATTATTGCATAGGGCATTATATACAAAAGAACATTTATTTAGGTTTGGATTTGTTATTGATAATTTATGCTCTTTTTGTAAAGATGAGATTGAGACATATTCACATTTATTTTTTAAATGCTTATACGTACAAAGGTTTTGGTTAGATATAATAGAATATTTTGATTTGATTAAAATTAGGAATGTTGATTGGAAATTTTTTTTTGTAGGACTGGCAGGTAGATCGCATAGAGTTAAGTATTGTAACTCTATTATGTTTTTGTTAAAACATACTATTCATTCTTTTAGAATAAAAGGTGTACTTCCTTCTGTACGGAAAGTACAGAAAATTATTTTGGATTATGAAGAAAAAGTGGCTATTAAAAAGAGTAAATTAGGAGTTCACTTACAAGAGTGGGAACACCATAAAATACATGTAATATGATTAATTTTATTTTGTTAGAATTATAGGGAATTTGATCATTATGATTAAGGTTCTGGGTCTCTGCTCTTTTAACTAAATGTGACAGCTTTCTATATTGTTAATTAATTACTCTTTAGGTTGAAATCGAGCAGATATACTGGAATGGGTGTCTGAGGTATGTCTGTGACTGTTTTAGTTCCTTTTTATCTTTAGTTATATAACCTCCATTATGTTTATTTCATGAAGTCAGGAAATTGAATATACAGTTGATTTGTATTTGTTTATGTATGTAAGATAACCATTTCTATTTTCGTTCATTATAATTGTATATTTTGTTTAGTATGTATATTCAAATGTAAATGTTATATATGGAGGAATAAAAATCACTTTAAAAAAAAGTATGTGTGTGTGTGTGTGTGCGTGTATGTATGTGTTTGTGTGCATGCGTGCGTCACGGTGTGTGTGTGTGTGTGTTTGTGTGTGTGAGAGAGAGCATGCATACGTACTGTGCGTGCACGTTTGTGTATGTGTGCATGCATGTATGTATGTATGTATGTATGTGTGTATGTATGTATGTATGTATGCTGTGTCTGTACCTCCGTACGTGTACGCAAGTGTGTGTGTTTGTGTCTGTACGTGCGTGCGTGTATGTATGTGTGCCTGTGTCTATGTGTCTTTGTGCATGTATGTGTGTGCGTATGTTTGTTTGTATGTGTGTGTGACGGTGTGTACTTGTGTGTGTTTGTATGTGTGTATGTGCGTATGTTTGTTTGTTTGTGTGCGTATGTGCGTGTTTTTTGTATGTGTGTGTGTGTGTGTGTATATTTTTTAAATTACAAAGTGGAAAATAGGAAATAAATAGTTGATTGTTCTAACAAAGTGCAAAAAATAGCCCAAAAATAGTTGATGTTTTATTCAGAGTGAAAAAAATAGCCAAAAAATAGTTGATGTGGAATTCAGAGTGAAAAAAATAGCCAAAAAATTGTTGATGTGATTTTAAAGTTTGAAAAATAGTTTTAAAAATAGGCTATTTTTATACTATTTTTTGAAAAAATAGTCAAAAAATAGACTATATTTATACTATTTTTTGAAAAAATAGTAAAAAAAATCATCCATTTAGTGGAAAAATAGCCAAAAAATAGCCAAAAAATAGTGAAAAATAGGTTTTCAATGGGTTCAAAATGACCAGGGTGGTTCCATTTAAGGTTATAGTTCTCACAAAATTATTTATCTTATTCCTCAACTCTCATTTGCATGTAACACAGTACAATAAACATTTTATTTCTTATATCATTTCACAGGAAGATTAATAAGAAGCAAATTATCAACTTACATTTGACTGACGAAACAAGAAAGCACGAGTGTCTGGTCCAGGCATACAAGTCAAGGTGGCTGGTGACTGAAATTACTAATGGCCGCGCCAATAACAAAATGGCCGCCAAATATCGCTTGCCGCCTTGCCTACTGCCATATAGAACCACTACTAAATAATGACTTCCCAGAGCATAACAATTTTATGTCTTCACTCCTCGACTTCAGATCTTCAAGTGAAATTAAATATGTAATTTCCACGCCCCTCATAGCAAGGACATACAACTATCTAATTAGCATATCTACCTATTCTAATTCCCCCTTACAAGATTACCCCCATCTGGGTAGCAACAGTATAACAATAACTTGGGAATGAACAAAATTTGCCAACTGGCTATTAAACCAAATAGCAACCATTTCATGAAAAGTAGTTCTCTCCCTCAGCAACAAGAAATGTAAAGGTTGTAACCTAGTAACCAACAACAAAAGAGCCAGCATGCCTCACTGGGATTGAACCTGGGAAATACAAAGAAGGTCTCTTGGGTTAGGTTCAGTAGGCCTATGCTCAATTGATGCAGATGTCGACTCTGGAGAAGATGACTGGTGCTCTTACAATCATGATCATCAACAGTAGGCCTATATGCATCATGAATTAATGGAACGGGTGTATTTGGCTTGAAATAATTAGTCAAGGAGTCAAGGCGTCAAACGGTCAAAATTATCGATGAGAGCAGGGGGGCAGCTGCAGGATCCTGCAGATGCCCCTGGTGGACGATTTACCATGCGCTAGGCAGTTTGTTAGGCCTACGCGCTCTATACTACTGAAATGCGGTATTAACGGAGCGTCGATCCTCGCGCGCGGGACTGACAATTCATGAAACTATGGCTTTCGGCTATTATTATCGTTTAGAGGGTGAACAGACATTTGATTTGATACATAACTTGGCAATTTTGGCCTACTGGATCCCATGAAATCATTATGTGGACATACCCAAATTTTACTAATTATTACGGCGGCAAAAGATAATGGGAGCGGCCATGTTCTTGTAATTACCCGACATGCTTTGCAAACTTTGACGTATGTGCTATGGGCCGAACAAAAAGCTTTTCATGGATTTGCAGACCCGTCAAAGCATGTACAAGTATTGGTGTTATTGAAATGCAGTAATGCATATCATTGACCGAAGTCCGCACACACCTAATAATGGCGGCCTCCAGTGTTCGCGTCAAAAGTGGTGTACCCGATGGTGTTTTCACATATTTATTCTAAAGCAGAAATCTGAGTCGGGGCAATGTTATGCAAAATGAACAATCATATAACGATGTATAAAGTAGGATTTGCCAGTAACCGGACTGGAGGTCGAGAGTCGAAACGATTTTCGCTCCACCAAGGCAGTCTAGACAGTCTTCAATTCTTGGTAACGGATAAGCGTCCTTCTTGGTCACCTCGTTCAGTTTTCGGTAGTCCACGCACTGCCTAGTAGACCCATTGCGTTTGCGCACGTAAACAAGCGGGCTCGACCACGGGCTCGTCGAATCGCGGATTATTCCGGCTTGTAGTTGGTCAGCGATGATCTTTCCTTCCTCTCCTTCAAATGCGCGCGGGGGACGGCGTGGGCGTTGCTTAATCGGTGTGGCATCTCCTGTATCAATGTTATGTCGAACGATTGAAGTGCGCCCGTGGTCGTTTGACGATATGGCAAACGCATCGATGTGCTTGCTAAGTAATTTCGCGAGGCGATCACACTCAGGAGGGCTAAGATCGGCGCTGCTTCGGTCGTACAATTCCTTTAAATTATCGGACCAGCCGGTGCGACTTTGTGCAAAATCACCAGCATTTACATTGCGAATCCCAGCCGTAGAAGTGATTGGCGACCGTTCGTCGTCAGCGATGTCGGAAATGACATCGGCAGGTTCGATACAAGCAATCCGGGTCCCCGCGAACAATTTAATATCCTCATCGTTGAGGTTGGCGACGCGGACATGAATTTCGGAGTTTTGTTGTCCGACGTCGACGACGCAGTGGGCGACGTGGACTGGCAATTTATTAGCTCCCCGGAGAGGCTCGACAATGGCAAAGTTATCCGTTGTTGATTCAAAGTTATATGTTTCGCCAGCAACTATGAATTCGGAGTTTGCTGGGACTAGTGTGTCTTGCTTAAAGGGATAGTTGAGTTCTGGTAAGGAGAGTACAGTTTTTTTGAAACTGAATTTTAGTAACCAAAACCTGCATTACATTACAAACTAATAGTTATAACTAGAAAGGAACACAAAATTACAAATGACCTAGTAAAGATCATGTTATCATTCAAAAAGAGCCGTTAAAACGTAAGAGGGCGCTCTCTAAACACTCATCGGTTTCAACCATTTTGAATACAATATCGTGCATGTGATGTTTTGTTGAAATAGTGATTAGATAGAGAAATAGTCAACAACTATTTGAATACCTATTTTGTAACTTTTTGAAAAGAGGAAGCATTTTTTTGAATTTTTAACGGCTGGTTCAAAATTCTCTAATAATCCTGGGGCCCCAGCTTTATTACAAATTGTTATATTTATGGATATTTCAGCCGTCTCTGAACCAATTTTGATCAAACAAAGATGATTTTATTATTTGAATATTATGCTCTTTCAAATTTTACACTCAGTTTTTCATTACCTCACAAACAAACAAAGTAGTCTAGCGCCCTCTCTACCAAAACTCAACTATCCCTTTAATATATACATTACATGATTGACATGGCGTTCTGCACTGAATTCAATCGGGAATAGGCTATTGTCAATCCGAAGACCACGCCTGGCCTCAAGGGAGCTTACAATGATGCAGAGAATCAAACCCAATTAAACCGTCATCTGATATATTTGCTACATATGCGTCCCATTTGAAAACTTGATCCGCCATCTGCACACTTATTTCAACTATTCCATGAACACGCAGGAGACCATTGTCCGCTGCCTGTAGTTGAATATTTTCAGTAAGCGGTTCTAAGACTGGGCGCGAATAATCAGGCATGGAATCATATAGCTCCCGAGAAATGACGGTGACCGCGGCTCCGGAGTCGACCGAGAGTTTAGCGTCTGCGCCATTGACATTCGCTTGGACAAACGCAGATATTCCCGATGTTCACTAATCCTGCTTGGCGTAGCCGTGGGCGGGGCCGAACCCTGGTCGATGGGGTCGGCCCGGGTTAGTTTCCCGGATTCTATGACTGCCACTGTGGTGGTGGTGGCTGCCGAGGTGGTGGCTGCCACTGTGGTTGTGGCACAGGCTGTTCCTGCGGGGGAACCCAAGCAGGTTGCTCGTTTCTCACTTGTTGATTTACTGGCTGATGCTGGTACTGCCGACTAGCGTGTGGGTAGTTCCTAGACATGTGGCCCACTTCGTCGCAGTTCCAGCACCGCAACGGCCCTGATCGTCGCCCACCATCGTGTCTTGACCTTCCCCGCCCATCATGCATCGATGGCGTGGCAGGCTGCTGTTTGTCCATTATGTTTGTGAGTTTGCGATCGATGGCCTCCATCACCCGCTTTTCTAAGGAGGCTAGCCTCTCCTCCGGGATGTCGCTCGATGTCGATGACGAGATCGACCGGACCGGCCGCTTGACCGCCTCCTCTCTCAAATTGAGGTTTGCGCTCAGCGATTTCTCGTGCCTCCTGCAATGAGATGGGCTCCTGCATTCCGATGTGGTCCCCTAGTCCGCGCAAGAAGTGTCGAGTACTGATTGTCTCGATCGCGGCCGAGTCCGTCGTCGGATATCCAAATCTTGTCAAGCGCTTAATATCCGCCGCATACTCCGATATTGTTTCTTTTGGACCAAGGCGGCGTGTCTCCAGCTGTGACACAAAGGATGCCGGCTTTTTCCGATCTCCGAAGCGGTCCTCCAGCGCCGCCGTCAACTTGTCGTAGTCGTCGACGACTTCGGAAGGCAGTTGCTGATAGGCGAAGTCGGCAGCGTCCCCTCGCAGGCATGCGAGCAGACGAAATCGGGTCTCCCTGCTGCTCCATCTACAGGCGGCGGCCATATTGTGGAAAGAGGCAATGAAGCTCTCCCACAATCGACTACCGTTGTATGTGTCCTGATGCGGTAGCTGGACCGACACCTGGAGTAGGGGAGCTGGTGTGGCGAACACCACCTCGTCGTTCGACGTGTCTGCTTCATCGCTCGTATTGACTTTCTGCTCGCTCTGCTGCTGGAGTGCCCGCCGTGCCTCACTTAACTCTCGTTGGAGTTGTTTCAGCTCGCGCTGGAGTTCGACTTTCTTTTTCGCGGCCATTATTCCGAGTTACCGTTTATGCTGCAATGTCGGGCACGTGTTATAGTCTGATATCCCACTTCTGACACCAGTGTTACAAATTTAATATAGCGTTTCGTGTGTTCAATGTATAGACTTGGTTTCAAATGTCGTAGCGTGGCGAGTTCTCATGTAAATTATATTAATTATCAAATCACACATCACTAATCAAAATCATTCTCCAGGAATCAAAGTTGCAACCGAATAATAATAGTCATTGGAATTAGTTATTCCTTTTATAACGTTTATTTAGACTAAATAGTAACTGAGGACAATTCTCAGGTTCCGGCGACAAATCATTAATGTTCATTTAAATACAACTCATCACTTTCTGTAGACTCAGAGTGGTAACATTGTAAGAATCAAATACTTTATCTAAGAGCGCTCTGCCCCAGCCCTCGGTAGCTTCGCCCCTCGGGACTCATTATTGGCAATAGGCTATGTTGTTGGATCATACGTAATGTGGCATATGGTGATGTTGGAGCTGTGTATGACGCTAAACGATTCCAGTCGAGAGTTCAGATTATTATTTTCGATTTGAATAAATAATTCAGGCTTTTATTACTCCGTAAGAATACAATTATTGTGTCAGTTTTCAATTGAGGTTAGTACCAATTCATGATAACCATGTACCATGACAAAATTGGGGAGTATTTCTTTACTACACGAGTATTTTTTGTCAAGAGCATCCAACTCTAAAAAGGCAAATAACACATTTTTATGGTGAGAATATTATACCTTTAGTTGCGCTCCAATCAAACGTTACCGTACCTTTGAATTAAATTTTTGTTACTAAATCAGCGTAATGGTATTGCAGACTATATAGCTACATATCAAGAATATGGAGTCCGCTATGGGATTCAATATGATAATACAACTCTATGATGTATTATTGTTATTAGAAATGAAACTAACCTTCTAAATATGAGTATGAGTATCTTTGGCTAAGTATACATGATTAAACTACTCATGCATTTAATCAACATGGAACTCATAAAATGTCCACTATGATAAACAACGCTATTTATATATTTTAAATACAAATTGTATTAGCATGTAGAATATATCATCTCAAACCCGAGAAGAAATACCAAAACCATTTTTTTTTTGTGACAACAAAATTAGAAACATTACCAGGAACAACTTGAAAATATAGATTTATAGCAAATATATATTTATAGAAAATGTAGGCATACACTTCATCTAAAAATAATTTGATTAAGGTATCTACAAATAACTGAATAATATTCTTTAACGAATGTCTAGGTATTGTTGTTTAAACAAGATCAGTATACTTAGTTAATCTATACTACTGTATGAGGCCCAAGAAAATAAAGGTATACAACTTATTCTACAATAATATGATTAAGGAATTATAAAAAAAAAACATGTTGTTTTTCTAATGGTATATTGTCATTAAATCCATACGACACTTATGTATATAAAGTCTTACAATGTATAGGCAAATATCTTCATATCTAATTTGAATGTTATTACTAATCTAATAAAGGGCTGGTATATAAGTGGGAACACTGTACTACGTTTTCATCAAATCGGTACTGCAACCGCTAAATGCCTAATAAAATATAGGCAAACGATTTAATCTACAATAATAATCATTTTCATGCACCCTTACTATACAAATCATAAACATGTATTATATAATTCATGATTGTATCGATAAAAGAATCATACTTAACAATAGTGGCGAACACTTTTATAGATGTTTATCTTTTCCGTCAAGTAATTTATTATATCGCTATCATGATCGCAATCACTAATACGATAAATGTATACTTACTTTGTAATCACATATGTGTTTAATTGGCATATGGTGATGTTGGAACTGTGTATGACGCTAAATATAAATACAATATTTGTGTGTGTGCTGGGGTGCATATTTATTAGTGTGTCAATTATTTGTTTTCTTCGTGAAAATATATTTAAAATTTCTGGTCGATCAAATCATAACACGCTTTCCCAGATACAGTCAATGTTAAGCCCGAATAATTCCTATCTAGGTAAGCACCAGATTGCGCAATTTCAAGTCCAAAAATGCAAAAGCTCCCTACAGTGGGAGGGGGGACACAAATTGGTATTGGTCCGGTGAACGGCACATCACCCCCCCCCCCCCCCCCCGGTGTAAGAACCTGTCTACGCCACTGCATAAAACATTATTATCCCCTTAATAATATCCCCTTCTCCCCTCCCGACACTAGTCACATTCTCTGGTCATATATAAGTATAACCCTACAAACAGGGAGGTCATATATACTCCTTTATATTCACGTATCCAGACCCCCCCCCCCCCCCCCCCCTTGGTTACCCGTAGACATCCAGAAACCATTAGTATGCCCCCCCCCCCCCTATTCCCCTCCCGACAGCAGTCCCATTCTCTGTCCATATTTGACCAGAGGGGCTCCAACAAATGAGGATGGAGCCCCCAGTCTTCTAAGAGGGTCCATAAAACAATGGGCGCTGCCCATAGGCTTTATTCATGCTCTGAGGGGCTCTCCAACATAAGGACCGAGCTCCCAGTCTTTTTAGAGGGTCCAAAAAGCGATGGGCGGTGACCCCAAGCTTCGGGTATGATCAGAGGGAGCTACAACAAATATGAACGGAGCCCCCATTCAGTGGGCGGTGCCCCTATGTTTTATCATGCTCTGAGGGGGCTCCAACAAGTAAAAGACAGAGCCCCCAGTTTTCTAAGAGGGTCAATAAAGCAATGGGCGGTGCCCATATGCTTTATCATGCTCTGAGGGGGCTCAAACAAAATAAAAGACGGAGCCCCCAGTTTTCTAATAGCCCCCATAAAGCAATGGTACCCCTATGCTTTACTAATGCTTTGAGGGGCTCTCCGACATAAGGACTGAGCCCCCAGTCTTTTTAGAGGGTCCATAAGGCGATGGGCGGTGCCCCCAAGCATCGGGTATGACCACAGAGGGCTCCAAATAGATAGGCAGAACCCCCAGTCTTCTAAGAGGGCCCCAAAGTGATGGGGGATACCCCCTGGCTTTAATCATGCTCTGAGGGGGCTCCAATTATATGTGCGGTGCCCCTAGGCTTTATTCATGCTCTGAGGGGGCTCCCTAACATAAGGACGGAGTCCCCAATCTTCTGAGCGGGTCCATACAGCGATGGGCAGTGCCCCCAAGCTACCCCCCCCCCTTGGCTCCCCTTAGCCATCAATGAAACATGGCTATGCCCTCCCCCATATCTCCGCCCGACACTTGCCCCATTCTCTGTTCATATATAATTAAAACCCTAAAACCGACGAGGTATATACTGCTTTATATTCCCTTATCCAGACCTACCCCCCCCCCCCTCCCCCCCCCCCTCCGGCTCCCCCTAGCCATTCATAAAACATTGTTATGCCCTCCCCCATCTCTCCGCCCAACACTTGTCCCATTCACTGTTCATTTCTCATTAAAACCCTAAAACCAAGGAGGTAATATATACTGCTATATATCCCCTTATCCAGCCCTACCCCCCCCCCCCCTTAGCTACCCCTAGCCATCCATACAACATTGTTATGCCTTCCCCCTTCTCCCCTCCCAACACTAGTCCCATTCTATGTTCATATTTAATTAAAACCCTGAAACCAAGGAGGTAATATATACTCCTTTATATCCCCTTAACCCCCCCCCCCTCCCCCCCTCCGGCTACCCCTAGCCATCCAGAAACCATTAGTTTGCCCTCCCCCCCCCCTATTCCCTCTCGACAGTAGTTCCATTCTCTGTTCATCTTTATTTAAACCACCTCAAACCAAGGAGGTACTATATAGTTCATTTCATACCCTTATAATCAGTACATGTATATGTTGATTCAATAGCCACTGTGTCACTTTAAACCCGTGCGCGCGCGCGTCCATGCATGTATGCAGGTCTCATAACGCACATATGCATGTAGTCGAAGTGTTGACTGAAGTTAGGGAACACAAATAATTTAGCACCCTAAAGTGAAGGAAATTGTAATCATAGATGAAGGAGGCAAGACATAATTACCTGAAATCTGAGTTAGAGGCCCAGCTTGCTTGCGCTCGTGACCGTACGTACTTTACCATATTGCAGCATCCAGCGTCAAAGGGACCCGTGTCGTGGGTCTAGTCACGCGATACTTGATAAATGGGCGACAATAGGCGGGGGACGGAGGAGGGGGGACAAACTCCCCCCCCCCCCCATACATTTGAAAGTGGAAGTGATTGTCCCTCCCACTTTTTAATATGCATACATTATATATGTTTGATTCCATAGATTGAACTACGAATCATATAACATTTCTGTCTCAGGACTCCCTACAGTGGGAGGGGGACATCGCCTCCCATACCCTCCCCTGCTTGGTTCGATTTGCTCTCTTGCAATGCCTCCCGATTTAGAGACACTTTTGCCTCCCTTCTTGAAAATAATACTTCAACATCAAGCGCATCATTTACAGATCCACCTAACCAGATAATGTACGCCAGAAACACCACTTCCACCAGGAGATACACATGGGATCAACAGCGTGTGTTTTAGTGTGTCCACGGGCGTATGATCCCGGGGGACTTTTTGATGCGGGGGTGGCCTGTACAAGTACAAACAATCCCCACTTTTTTCGAAGTTAAATCTTGTAAAAATCTTACAAAATGCATAATAACAATAATAATGATGAGGACAATAATGACCATACTTCTAAAGTGACATTTTAAACACCAATTTAAACAAATTTCTCCCCGCGGGAGGGGGTAAACCCCCTCCCACACACTCCCCAAAATAAGAATAGACATGCAAGGACGATGTGAGCGTATTTGGGTCTGGTGTGTGTGTAGGTTTGGTTGTGCTGTTTACTATACAGGGTGGCCCCAACAAAACGGAACGGGGCACTTCCCACTTTTCCTGAGCCAGTGCTTGATGAATCACACTCCCTGCCCGTAATACCATTCAATGACCATGCCCATTCTCTCGGCACACGGCTGAGTGCACACTAACAATGGCGCGCATTGTGCAACGCTACGTGCGATTTATCAAGCACTGGCTCGGTAAAAATGGACAAAAAAGAGAACCTGGTATGGTGTCACTCACAGCGCCCTAAAACAAAAACTACACGACCAAATTGACTGTTCTTGGTATTGTTGTTCATTTGAAAAGACATCCTATCCGATGGACGTAATATATTTGTTACTATATTTTGGGAAGTGCCCCGTTCCGTTTTTTGGGGGGCCACCTTGTATAGCTGTCTAATCATGAGAGAGATGATTTAAGTCATGATTTCTTTAATTTAGTATTACCAGATTGCATTATTTTGAGTAAAATTGTTTTCAAGAGCTCCCTACCGTGGGAGGGGAGACACCCCCCTCTCACACCCTCCCCTCCTCGGGCGCTTCGCCCTCTCGGGCTTTGTCGCTACGCTCCCTCGCAGTTGTGCCCCCCCCCCCCCCGAATCCGTTGACCCTCGCTACCCCACTGTGAGCAACAAACACTTTTCCTAGTCCCCAACTAGGGTCAACTGGGTAAGTCTTATTATAGGTACCCCTCAGTTAACTAGCTTAACTTAACAGTTAACTAGCGTTATTAGCAAACTTGCGTATAATTATTAGCCACGTAATCCAAAATAGACTTAGCAAGGAACTATAGCAAGCGGGCTTTCATGAATATAGGCCCACTGATCTCCCATCAGTGGCGTAGCGTGGTTGGACTGATATGTGGGCGGGCGGGCGGGGGGGGGGGGGGCACGTGTATTATTTTGGGGGCACACTCTATGTATAGCCACGGTGGCACTGGGGGGGGGGGGGGGGGGGTGGCACGTGAATTAATGTTGGGGACTAACTCTATGTATAGCCGCAGTTACCTGTCGCTGCCTTAGCCCTTAGCCTAGGATTGTTCATTCCTTCCTCTAAAATGACATCTATACGGTCGCCTTATTCTTATTCGTAGCATGTGTGGCCTTTATAGGCATAACGGGGCTCATATAGCTGGTCAAGCTTCCATGTACGTATGTCAAGTTTCGATACCGTTTCTGCATCAATGAAATTCTACGACAAACTCATCAACCGACAGTCGCTTTAAAGGGATCTAGTAACTTTGTTGACATGTGCATGAAGTGATAAATGGTTGATATAATGTATATTGTTATATGATATGTCCACTGGTTATTGTGTCAAAATGTTAAGTTAAATGGAAGTTATATGACCGAGTAATGAGCAAAAGTGCAAAGTGATGCTTTGTACACAGTTTCGATCATCCAGTGGATAGTTTAGCACCTGAACACTTCAATCGTAAATATCTTTTTAACAAAAGGGACATTCGAAAGACCGAAACCTGTCACATGCTTCTACAAATACAACAAGGTATGAGGGAACCGCTATAATTTTAATTGGATTTGGACAATGTTACTAGAGCCCTTTAAACCGTTTTAAGAAGTAATGATTTGTGTTTTTTTGTTAGCTTCTCGAGAACTACGGCAAGGACGCTATACCGTGACCGAGATTATGGACACCTTCGACTTCTACATCGTCCCCTCACTCAACGTCGATGGATATGCCTACACATGGAGTAGTGTAAGTCTTCTTTTAAGTCGTTTCATTTCATTGTTGTATCAATTAGTATTGCTTGTTATGATTAATTTGCCATGTTTTTTTTGTCATATAGTAGATCTTTCATTAGAAATATTCATGTTTATGGTGTATCTTTTAGCTTGCCTACCCAGTATAACCGATGTTTATATTATAATTTGTATTCTAAATTAATATAAATGAAAATTATACATAAATACTTGACGATGATAGTTCGTCCCTATTCGTCCCAACTCACAAGTGAATCGTTCATGTATCTGGATAGTAATATGATATTTTGTTGAATTAGTTTACCAAGCATCATCATCAGCAACGACAACATCATTATCATCAGCACCATCATCGTCATTATCATCATCACCATCATCATTATCATCATCACCATCATCATTATCATCATCACCATGATCGTCATTATCATCATTATCATCACCACCATCATCGTCATTATCATCATCACCATCATCGTCATTATCATCATCACCATCATCGTCATTATCATCATCGTCATTATCATCATCACCATCATCGTCATTATCATCATCACCATCATCGTCATTATCATCATCACCATCATCATCATTATCATCATCACCATCATCGTCATTATCATCATCACCATCATCGTCATTATCATCATCACCATCACCGTCATTATCATCATCACCATCATCGTCATTATCATCACCATCATCGTCATCATCATCACCATCATCGTCATTATCATCATCACCATCATCGTCATTATCATCATCACCATGGTGGACATAGCTCTAACTTGGAAGATATCCAGCAAAGTCGATACAATTCTTCAAACATAACCCATAATTGATAACGTAACTTACGAACGGTTCAGTTTGAGATATGGTCTCACACGTATCATGTACAATACAGGATATGTGTAGTTATTGTAAAAATATTCGTTTTCAGAGATCAATATTAATTTGCACGAAACACGGTTATTTCAACAAATAAAAATGCTCAAACTCATATAACTCAATTTTGTTTCTATATTTTTGTCATATTACACCAAGATAAGCCGACGATATAATGTCGAAGACACATCCATCATTATTGTTTTAATTAGAAAGGTGTGTAACTACACTCTCCAAGTGGATTCATTGCATGATGAAACACCCAGACACGTTTTCTACGGTATAATATTTAAATCATTACGAGATAATTAGCCATTTCTCTAAGCCCACCTGTGAAAGATAAAGAAATCATATTGTTTCTTTTTCTATGACCTTGAAAGAAACGTTATTTTGACGAAAGCAATCAACTGAATATAAAATGAGACACATTATTGATTACAAATATTACTGAGTTACATGTATATGTACAAATATAACAGAGTTACATGTTCATTATCATATCAATCAGGATTAAAGGCCAATACCCGTTTTGGGAAACGCCCCCCTCTCAAAAAATGAAATGGACGCTCTTATTACCAATCATGTGAAAGAATATGTTTTTACTAATACGGGATGATACAAATTTTTCCTGAAAACGGCCTACTAATTGAGATACTTGGTAAATTATATAGTCATCTGTTGCGGATAGATATCTCGCCGATGGTCGTATGTTGATATACAGCCTCGTGCGCTGCGTGTTAATCCTATGGCAAATGCGCACATGGTAATTCGCACGAGCGAATCGCTCAAACGAGCGTATAGAATGTGTCCAGCGTAGACGGGCCAAGCTGACGGTGAATTTAGGCTCAATGTCAGCGGCTTTCATAAACGTTTTAACTGATATTTCTGCATTTGACGATAGTAAGGTTCGGATTTTTCCACACACGCTCTTTTTTTTTATGTATACTAATCAATTAGTTTGACTAATAAAGTTATTTCCCACTACTGGCATTTCCCTTTAAGAAAGTGATATATGAATTCAAATAATATGACAAAACTTTAAATTAAAGTAAGATGGGTATAACATACATGTATAGTCCGGTATGAAAGGGTAAACAACGTATCAGAATCGCTTGCCCACTGCCTTTGTCCTTCAGCAAGACAATTTATGCACAATTGCTGCTCTCTACCCAGGTGTATAAATGGGTACCATGGTCGGGTGTTAATTAGCCTGTAGCGCCATCATCAGTGGCAGCTCGGCTACTATGCTCCCTGGGGAGTTGAGAAAGTATGCAATATCATTGTGTGGGTTTGAAATGTACCTGATGACCATGGGTAATAATAATTAAATAATTATTCAAGCGCTTAGAGGCTCTTTGCAATTTGCGCTATATAAATGTCGAATATTATTATTATTATTATTATTATTATTTAAAACACACATAATAATATATCAAAAATCGAAAACAAATGCCAAGGATGCATCCATGAAAACGACAAATGTGTCGATTGAAAACAGGTTCAGTGTGATGCAGTGCGCAAAAAGAAAAGCGAGCGTAGTACAAATATTCGGACAGGTTCTGGAAACCATGTACAGTTACACATTAGTCAATCTTACATTACATTTCACGTATACTTGAAAAAATAGTAAACATATCATTTAAACGTGTTTATACATTATAATGTACAGATGCAAATAGATCAAAATATATGTTGTGTCCTTAAATGCAACGAAATAGGTGACGGCTATAACACAGTGTTCCGTCAAGGAATCAAGTGAAACACTTCATCTCGTTCTTTAAACTTTACGTAAACATTTTCTTAGGCAATACATTTGGTGGACTTAGCTCTAAGAAAATATCCAGCACAGTAGATATAATTCTTCAAACATAACCCATAATTGATAACGCAACTTACGAACTGTTCAGTTTGAGACATGGTCTCACACGTATGTACAATACAGGATACATATAGTTATTGTGAAAATATTCGTTTTCAGAGATCAATATCAATTTGCATGAAACATGGTTATTTCAACATATAAAAATGCTTAAAATGCATATAACTCAAACAGCATGAATGATATATCAAACAGCAATACATAAAACAAAATTCAGTTTTAGCATCATCTAACTAATATGATGATAACAAATTATCAGTGTTGCAATGATATACGAATATTATTTTTTCTCTATATTTTTGTCATATTATCCAAAGATACAGCCGACGATATAATGTCGGAAGAGACATCCATCATATTGTTTTAATTAGAACGGTGTGTAACTGCAATCTTCATGTGGATTCATTGCATGATGAAACACCCCGACACGTTCTCTACGTTACATATCTTCTTTAAAGGGATCTAGTAACTTTGTTGACATGTTCAAAAGGTGATGAATGGTTGATGCAATGTATATTGTTGTTATCTCATATGGCCACAGAGTATTGTGTGAAAATTTCAAGTCAAATGGACATTGTATGGCCAAGTAATGAGCGAAAATGCAAAGTGATATTCAGTAACTCACTGCACTCACTTTGTTCACGGAAGAAAAACTTGCCCGGAGTTTTTCTTATCTGAATACTTCAATCATACATACTGTATCTTTGTAACGAAAGGGAAATTTGAAAAACCGAACCTGTCCCGCGATTTTATTGTTAATACGAATACAACAAGGTATAAGGGAACCGCTAGAATTAAAATGTTATTTTGAGGATTTGGACAATGTTACTAAGTCCCTTTAAATCATTACGAGATAATTAGCCATTTCTCTAAGCTCATTGGAAAAGATAAAGAAATCATGTTGTGTCCTTAAATGCAACGAAATAAGTGACGACTAAGAAACACAGTGTTCTGTTCAAGGAATCAAGTGGAACATTCAACTCGTTTTTTTGTTTGGCAATACATTTGGTGGACTTAGCTCCAATAAGATATCCAGCAAAATCGATACAATTCTCCAAATATAACCCATAGTTGATAACATACCTTACAAACGGTTCAATTTGAGATATGGTCTCACATGTACGTACAATACAGGATACATGTAGTTATTGTGAAAATATTCGTTTTCAGAGATCAATATAAATTTGCATGAAACATGGTAATTTCAACATATAACATTTTTTTTAATGCATATAACTGAAACAGCATGAATGATATATCAACAGCAATACATAAAACAAAATTCAGTTTTAGCATCAGATAACTAATATCATGATAACAAATCATCAGTGTTGCAATGATATACGAATATTTGTTTTTCTCTATATTTTTGTCATATTATACAAATATACAGCCGACGATATAATGTCGGAAGACACATCCATCATCATAGTTTTAATTAGAAAGGTGTGTAACTACATTCTCCGTGTGGATTCATTGCATGATGAAACACCCAGACACGTTTTCTACGTTACATATCTTCTTTAAATCATTACGAGATAATTAGCCATTTCTCTAGGCCCGCTTGTGAAAGAGAAAGAAATCATGTTGTTTCTTTTTAAATGACCTTGAAAGAAACGTTATTTTGACGAAAGCAATCAACTGAATATAAAATGAGACACATTATTAATTACAAATATAACATAGATATATGTATATGTACAAATATAACAGAGTTACATGTATATATATTCATTTTCATTATCATATCAATTAGCATTAAGAAAGTTATATATATATTAAAATAGTTATGATAGTTATTAGATAGTTATGATATTAATAGTTATTAAAACTGTAAATTCTGTAATTTACAGTTTTAATAACTAAAATAACTAAAATGGGTATGATATATAGTCCGGGGTAAAAAGGGTAAACAACGTATCAGAATCGCTTAAAACACACATAATAATATATCGCACATCGAAAACAAATGCCAAGGATGCATCCATAAAAACGACAAATGTGTCGATTGAAAACAGGTTCAGTGTTATGCAGTGCGCAAAAGGAAAAGCGGGCGTAGTACAAATATTCGGACAGGTTCGGAAAACCCTGAACAGTTTATACACATTAGGAAATATTACATTACATTTCACGTATACATTACAAAATGCAAATATAACAAAATATATGTTCTGTCCTTAAATGCAACGAAATAAGTAACGGCTATAACACACTTCACCTCACTCATTCTTTAAACTTTACGTAAACATTTTCTTAGGCAAAACATTTGGTTGACTTAGCTCTAAGAAGATATCCAGCAAAGTCGATACAATTCTTCAAACATAACCATAATTGATAACGTAACATACAAACGGTTCAGTTTGAGATATGGACTCACACGTACGTACAATACAGGATACATGTAGTTATCGTGAAAATATTCGTTTTCAGAGATCAATATAAATTTGCATGAAACATGGTTATTTCAACCTATAAAAGTGCTTAAAATGCATATAACTCAAACAGCATGAATGATATGTTAAATAGCAATACATGAAACCAAATTCAGTATTAGCATCAGATAACTAATATGATGATAACAAATTACCAGTGTTGCAATGATATATGAATATTATTTTTTTCTCTATACTTTTGTCATATTACACAAAGATACAGCCGACGATATAATGTCGGAAGACACATCCATCAGTATTGTTTTAATTAGAAGGGTGTGTAACTCGCCAGAAAAAAAGAATAGTTCCTTTTTTCCCGGGGAAAAGGTGAACTATGCGTGACGTCAGCAATACAAAAGGAACTATTCCCTGGGAAACGTCTTTTCTAGGCAAAACTATTCTTTTTCGTGTTGTGTACACTCCTAATGCAACAATCTTACGATAAGGGATATAAAACAAAATATATGTTGTGTCCTTAAATGCATCGAAATAAGTGACGGCTATTATAACACAGTGTTCTGTCAAGGAATCAAGTGAAACAATTCATCTCATTCTTTAAGCTTTACATACACATTTTGTTGGGCAATACATTTGGTGGGCTTTGCTCCAAGAAGATATCCTGCAAATTCGATACAATTCTTTAAACATATCCCATAATTGATAACGTAACTACAAACGGTTCTTTTGGTCTCATATGTATAAACAATACAGGATATAATCATGTGGAGTTATTGTGAAAATATTCATTTTCAGAGATCAATTGTGACCTTACACCACAAAACGACCAATAAGTCGAAAAAAATGATTTTGCTGATTTTCATATAACATTAAAGTAGAAGCCATTACCTTTAAAATGGTATATAATTTGTCATATTTGGAAAAAACAAACTCTTTTAAAATGAATGCCAAAGATATGGAATATGGCTGAAGCATTTTTAAAATAAGGGAGAAACGGGCCGCTTAAAAGATTAGTGTCTATTCAAGCGCTGTAATAAGATCACATTTATTAAATGAAAAGTCAATATTTAAATCTGATTTCCGACGCTCAAAATTTTCAAGAAGGTAGATTAAGATATGCTTATTCAGGAAATACCAAAATCCTAAATATCATCTTTTGAACAAAATTTGACTATTTTAGCTAATAAAAGAGAAACTACCACAGCGACATAACGGTCGTTTTGTGGTGTAAGGTCACAATTTAAAATGTTATTTCAACATATCAAAATGATTAAAATGCATGTATCTCAAACAGATTTAAACAACATAAATGATATATCAAATAGCAATTCATAAAACAAAATATAGTTAAAGCATCAGATAACTAATATAATGATAACAAATTATCAGTGTTGCAATAATATATGAATATATTACATTTGTCTTCTATATTTTTGTCATATTAGACAAAGAAACAGCTGACGATAACATTCAAAGACACATACATAATCATTGTTTAATTTCGAAACGTGTGTTACTAAAATATACTTGTAGATTCCTTGTATTATTAAACACCCAGACGAGTTGTTGTCTAAGTTACAAATTAAGGCTGTTTGCTAGAAGTACATAATTTGCTTTAGTGACACCTTATTTATGAGCAAATTAAAACATCCACATGGATTTGCATGAAACATCGTTCAACATATCAAAATGATTCAAATGCATATACCTCAAACAGAAACCTCAAAACATGAATGATACATCAAATAGCAATATATACACATAACAAAATATAGCTTAAAGGGGTAGTTCAGTTTTGGTAGACAGGGCGCTGCACAACACAATTTCGTGAGGTAATGAAAACTGAGTGTCGGATTTTAAAGAATATGCAATTTTAATGGCAGAATGAACTTTATTTGGTCAAAATCGGTTCAGAAATGGCTGAAATATTAATAAATATATCCGATCGTATTTATTTGGGCCCCAAATAAATACGATGATTTTTTGAAAAAAATTTAAAAATGCTTACACTTTTTCAAAAATGTTCAAAAGCGGTTTTTAAATAGTTGTTGATGATCTCTCTATTTAATCATTATTTCAACAAAACATCACATGCATAATTTTGTATGAAAAATGGTTGAAACCAATGCCTTATTACAGAGCGCCCTCTTGTGTTTTAATGACGCTTTTTGAATGATTGCAGGATTTTTACTTAGTCGTTTGTATTTTTGTATACCTTTCGAGCATGGTGGAGTTATAAATATTAGTTTGTAATGTTACTGTGCAGGTTTTGGTTACTAAAGTTCAGCCTTACCAAAACTGTACTACCCCTTTAAGCATCAGATAACTAATGTAATAATAACGAAGTACCAGTGTTGCAATAATATATGAATATGATTTATTTTCTGTATAATTTTGTTATAGAAAAAGAAAAAGCCGACGATATCATTTCAAAGACACATGCACAATTATTGTTTTAATTAGAAACGTGTGTTACTACAATCCAATTGTGAATTTCTTGATGAAGCACCTGGACAAGTTGTTTGTCTTTGTTACACATCTTCTTTAAAATTAATGTAGATACCTAGATGAACCTCGCTTGCTTTTATAAGCAAAAACATCCATATGGATTGTTAACATAGTTTGAAAATGTAAGAAAAGTATCGCGGACTGTCCGACTAGGATATCGTATATTTGTTATGAAATTTCCTTTATATTATTTTTGCTAATTTCACTCAAACATCCCAATATTACTTGGCTTGTTTAAGTTTACATTTTTCCAAAGTACTTGAACAGTAAACACATTTCCATAAATTACAGAACATGAATCATATTTATTCGAAAAATTTCACTTTTAAAAAATGTGTAAATTACAAAGGTTGTATAATGGATAAAAAGATTTTAATATTGAATAATAAGAGATGAATTAAGGCATTACATGTATTGTGGTCGTATTTTTCACTTCATGGCCACTATTATTTTGTGTACTTACCCTGCCGGAAAGAACACACTCATCCACAGTGTGAACAAACTGTGTTTTACAGTGTGGACCGTTTTCACAGTGTGAAAATCAATTCACAGTGCGAAAATCAATTCACACTGTGAACACATTTGAACACACTGTGAACACACTGCGAGGGCACTAATGCCACGTTGTCAAATTGCCTGCGTTCACAGTGTGTAAAACGATGCGCTCAAATTGTGTATTTCAGTAATTTTACAGTGTGTTTACAGAGTGTTCACAGTGTGAGTATGCTTTCACACTGAAAAAGCGCGAATTTAATATTGTGATCCACACTGTGAAACACAGTGTGATTGTAGGTACTGTGTTCACACTGCATGTGGATGAGTGTGTGCTTTCCAGCAAGGTACATATACATATTATGGGTTGATGATATGAATCAGACAACTATACGTGATACTTATTAACAGTAACATGCAAAGCTTATGCCGTAAAATAAAACATGCACATCAATAGTCAAATTGAAATATATGAACACATTCAATCTGATCATTATGGGCAGCATGTTGAATAATTAATATTGCATAGATTTTCAAATACCTCACATTTAAAATGTTTACAAAAGTGAGTAAAACTGGTCACAAATTAGTATAGTAGTATTTACAAAAGCACTTGAATTAGTGTGGCATTTAATCGTTCGTTTGTTCATGTCTCCTTAGCTAATTAAATCAATATTTAAGTTCCTATTAAATTGAGTGATTCCATCTCTCGATGGTTGCGATGGCCGTCTCATTGACGAGGGACAGGTCTCCATCCGTGCAACCTGTCCCGCCGCACTGCAATAATGTGGTCCATTGTCTGAGTCTCTCCGCAGTCGCAGAAAGTATTCTCATTTAATACCTGTGGTAAAGTTCTTAAAGGGCGGTCACATTTACGAGAATACAAACGCATATTAAAGTAAAAGGACGAATTTAAAGATTTCGTCTCGTTATAACCATCTTCTTTTCAAGGTGCAGCGGTGATGGCGGTACCGATGACGTATGATGCTCTGCGTAATGCAGGGGAAAATCCCCTCCATCAGTAGCATGACGTCATATGGTCACAAGTTCAGTGATCAATCTGTAATTGAACAGAAACAACATTATATATCTGTCTTGAGTGAAATGTGTCTAATGCCCAGTACTTATTACTTGTCCATTCATGCATAATCGGTTGCTACTTTAGCTTTGTTATTATAAGGAACTTGTCAAGATGGTCGTATACATGAACGGTGTAAAATAATGTATAGCGGTTGAAGATGGATGTAGTATGAACGTTTTGAGTTAAAGGGATAGTTGAGTTTTGGTATAGAGGGCGCTACACAAAATAATTTGTTATGTGATAATGAAAAACTGAGTGTCAAATTTGAAAGAGCATACAATTTTGATGCCAGAATAAACTTTATTTGATCAAAATCGGTTTATAAAAGGCTGAAATATCCATAAACAAAACCATTTGTAATAATTGCGGGGGCCCACAATAATTCGATAATTTTGAACCAGCCGTTAATTTTTTTGTTTTAATGCTTCCTCTTTTCTCAAAATTACCAAATATGTTTTTAGATAGTTGTTGATTATCTCTCCATCTAATCACTATTTTAACAAAACATCACATGCACAATATTTGATTTAAAATGGTTGAAACCAAAGCGTTTTTAGAGAGCGCCCTCTTGAGATTTAACTGTACTCTCTTTACCGAAACTCAATTATCCATTTAAGTTGGTTAAGAAATTAGTATTATTTTTTCCAAAATGCCCGATATGTCATGGTAAATATCTGGTGAGAGCTCAATCCTCGTCACAAGGTTGTATATGGTTAAAATTGTATAATAAAGTATGATAATGAAGATTTTGAATCATCCAGGAAAGAGTATGAAGAAACAAAACAACAACGGCTTTCACCAGTAATCTTCTCTGCCCAAGCCAGTTTAGCTGAAGAAGCAACCTGGATAGGTTGTAAAACTGTACCACTCCCAAAATAGTAAGTCCAGTTGATCAGATTTAGTTTGGTTTCTTCATAATAAAGTATATTTCGTAAGAGATGATTAGCAGCGATTTGAAAACAAATGAAGTTTGAGTCACCCATACCTGAATCATTTACTTGTAGATGAAGATCTAATGGTGATGCGAAGATGGCACGATTACGTAACGTGATGTGGACCGGCTCATCGGAGTCAGGGCCATTTGACTGGCTGGACGGCAATTCTGCATGAATGTCAAGGGATATGTTCTTCCTTCGGCCAAGAGCACTAGCGGGAAAAGACATAGTGACGTCATAACCCAGCAATGAAATACATCCACCGTCACTGCCAATGGTTCCTCTGGACGTTATTCGGGAACGTCTTGAAGCGGATGATGCAATTTCTAAATACGGAAAGAAATGTATAAACATCATGGTATAAACATAGTGACCAGCTAAGGGAAACATGGAGAGTGGCCACTGTAAAGAGAATGACCTCTAAATACAGGTTTTAGAACTTTTTACGTTATTCTGCAAGGGATCATATTTGGTGGCCACTGTAGACAATTTGGCTGCTATAAACAGGTGGCCGCTTAGACAGGCCTGGGCTGTATATTTAACTTGTATTCTTTATTATATTGTAGCTTATATTTCAAGTATGTAAATCATCCTGCTAATGGATGTATAATGTAGTAAGAATAGGCATCTCTAATTATACAATCTGAAATAAATTTGCATTTTTCACTATTTACACGGAGTTAAAATTGTACGACATGTTCACACATCTTCCAGAAGATTATTGTGATGATGATCATTATAATGTTTTCTGTGTTCTATCTCTTATATTATTCCAGAGAAGTCATGTGCACATTTAATAAATACTATTGTAATTTTATTACCATAGCAATTTATGATAATGGCATGTAATACAATGGTATTCAATGGTGTCAACACAATCGATTGTAAGTTGCAATTAATTATAAGTCAGATCATGTGTTCTAAAATAATTCGCAAATCTAATTGGTTGAAAACACACACATTTTCGGACTTATAAATTAATGGAGCCAATGTAATATAGATTTATATGAGCTATATTTACAGGTCGATGGGTTCTATGTTCTCTCAATTACCTGTAGGCTCTGAAAGAGAGGAGACTTTGGGGCCCTTGTCCTGGACATCGATGTTCAATATTTGCTTTTCTGTCATTTTAAGGTAAAAAGAAGGTTAAACAAAATGCTAGTACAATTTTGAATCGCCTTTTTAGTGATATAAACCTATAAGTATTGTTTTCATTCTGTTTTAGAACGGTAGTCTAGCACATAGCCCTCATATAGGCAAACCCAAATTAATTAGAGCACTGATTGAATTCCACATCTAAACAGACATTAAAAAAACATGTGATACATGACTGAATATGAACTTTATAAAAAACCACATATTCCACATTTAGATCGACCCATTACCCTAAACCATTAAAAGGCTAGGCTATGTGGGGTCTTTCTCCGGTCGGGGGCATTATGTTGAAGAAATAGCAGTAGTTAGTTCAATGGAAGTTAAAGACATGTTAATCTCATGAAAACTGCCATATGTATGTTTCTGCATGAAAATAGATGTTGCTACTTCACTCTGACAAAAGAGAAACACAATGTGGATGGTAAACATTTTGATTTGGGACGATTTTAACATAATATCTATTTAAAACTTTTGATCACAATACAAATATTTACCTCCAAATTGTATTTACATTATGATTTAGGGAAAGGGGAACTCAAAATCTCAAATTCGAATTGGAAAATAGTCACTCCCGGCACCAAAAACGTATGATGTTAATTTGCTATAAACCATTAATTATTCACCTAAAAAGGTACCACCTACCCCACAAAGAATGTATCTTATGAATGCTCAGAATCCACAGATTATTGTAAGATAAAAATATAAATTTTAATGGGGAAAATGTCTAATACCCCCACTGGGCTCCTTAACTGCACAATGTCCCATACTACTTGTATACATAGGTAAGATTATTATATTTATTTATTTATTTATTTATTTATTTATTTTTTCAAATATATTTATACAGGATAGCCTGATCAGCAATGATACTGTTTTTCGTCAGGGTCCTGATATAACATCATACAATATAAATAATACAATAATACATTAATATGATAGACATAATAAATATTTAAAATATGTACAAATAGCATATGACCAGCAGATTCAAGGTATACTTTTTAAGAATTTTGGACAATATTATATTTTAAAAAGCTTCAATTTAATTCAAATCATAAAAACACAATTAAGTTTCTATATACAAATACAATATAAATATACTAACTTTTCACAAAAGAAAAAAAATATTGGGTACTCCAGCAACCACGTGATTGTCAGTCGAGCAGATTGTCAACACAGAACACCTCACAGTCATTACTACATCAGGCACACGCACAGCCACACATCACAATGGGAGAAGCATACACATTCACTCATCCGTATCACACATCACCACGAACAAAACCAGATACATTCATCCACTCGTTCTGCTTTGTCCGATAGATTACGTATCTGTTGGAGTATTTACGAAACAAATATAATTAAAAAACAGCAATCTATCGTTCCGCTGGTCATATATACATCAGTGAAAATACAGTTGTTTGTATAAACGTTTAAAAGAGGGAAGAGACCTCGAACATTGTAAATGACTAGGCAGCGAGTTCCAGACAATGCCACCCGAGTATATTAGGCTATGTTTATAACATTGCACTTTTGGTTTAGGTAGTATAATATTCAAAGTGTTAGCTGCTCTCGTATTAATAGCGTGGCGATCACAAACCATTTCAATTGCATTACATAAGTGAGTAGGAGCTATTCCATGAACGGATTTGTACATTAATGTTGCTAAAAAATAATTCATTCTTTGACCTAATGATTGCCATTTTAGTGTTTTAATTAAATCTTTTCCAATAACAGTCTCATAATCATAATTAGATGTAACAATTCTAGCTGCCCTTTTTTGTAAGCGATATAATAAATCCTTATTCTTCTTGGAACAGTTGCCCCAGACTGTGATCGAATAATCTATACAAGGTTGAATGGTCATATTATACATCATTGATAAAGACTTTTTATCCAGAAATTGGGACATTTTACGCAATGAATATAATTTACTGGAAATAGATCGAACAAGGTTATGAACATGAGCATTCCATTTAAGTTTATCATCAATTTCTACACCTAAGTACCGAAAGCTATGAACCTGATCAATTTTCTTTTCATCCATATAAACATTTAACTGATGTGTTGAACGTGTACTTAAAAGCATGACCTTTGTCTTATCTACATTAAGTCGTAACCTATTTTGTTCATACCATTTAAAAATGAGATTTAAATCAGCTTGGAAATGTTTCACCAATTTATCAATATCTTTATCTGCATAATAAACAACTACATCATCTGCGAACATATTGCATGAACATAATTGTACAGATTGTGACAAGTCATTTATAAATAAAAGAAACAATATGGGTCCAAGAACACTTCCTTGAGGTACGCCATAAAGTATACGTTCAGATTTAGATAACATACCATGACAATAAACTATTTGACTCCTATCCTTTAAGTAACTAATGAACCATTTCAATGCATTGCCTTTAATACCGTAATATTCTAATTTTTTAACAACAATTCATGATTAATGGAATCAAAACATTTAGATATATCAAGAAAGCAAGCCGCAACCATTTCATTTTCATTAAATGACTCGAGCCAATCATCGACGGCTCTATGTATACATGTATTAGTTGAGTGATTGGGTAAAAATGCAGATTGATCTATCGAAGTTAAATCATTATTACGAAGGTACCTTAACAACTGGCTCTGGATTGTTCTTTCTAAAATTTTCACCACGTGACTAGTTACGGAAATCGGCCTATAATTTGATGGATTATTTTTTCCCCTTTCCCTTTATCATTTTTATATATGGGAGTTACCTTTGATATTTTCCAATCTACTGGGACAATACCAAGTTTAAGACTTTCTTCAAATAATACAGTTAATGATTCAGTTATGACAGAAGCAGCTATACAGAGCAATTTAGAATCACAATTAAGTATATCCACATTACTTTCATTTCCTAACTTTTCCAATGCATCATTAACATCACTTTCTTTTATACTATCAAACATAAATTCATGAATACATTCAGGATCTTTCCATATTATATTTTCAGTATTATTAATTTGTACATTTCCAACTGATACAAAAAAACTCATTCAATTTATTACCAGTAAGATCACACGATAATGAATCATCTTTGCGTTTCCTGGCTGTAATTTTATTAAGTTCACGCCATAGGTTCTTACTATCATTTGTACATATATGAAGAATATTTTTAGTATACTGTTTTTTTATTTTTTCGTCTTAATTTAGTTATATAGTTTCTAACTTTTGTATAATCATCTTTAAAAGAGTCATCATTATCATATTTCATTTTCGAAAAATCTCTTTTATAAATTAATTTAACTATATCTTTTGTTATCCATGGACAATATCTTTGTTTTAAGCGCATTATTTTTAAGGGTGCTTGTCTATTACACACTTCTAAAAACATACATTTCCATTTTAACCACTTTTGTTCAATAGTATTTATATTATTTTCATAATCAAAACATTGAAGGGTTTCCTTTAAGTCTAATAAAAACTCATCTTCATTAAAATGTTTAAAATCACGAAACATAACTTCTTTATGCAATTGCTTTCTTTTCATAGAATATTCAATGCATGTAAAAATAAGATAATGGTCAGTAATGGAAATTTTCGCAACATCTGACACCAAATGTCTTTTGGGTGTACTTAGTTAATATATGATCTAAACATTTTTATGTCCTATTCGTTACTCTCGTGGGCTTTAATATTAATTGGATTTTTACATAAATTTTCATCCAATTTATAATCATAATTCAAGTCCCCTAATAATACGAAATCTTTATTTTCTTGTGATACTTTTTCCAATATATCCAACAATGCATCAAAATATGATACATCAATATTAGGGGGTCTATATATACATGACAAAATTATAGTATCATTTTTATTCAAACATACCTCAATCCATAAAGCCTCAAGTGAATCAGATAATAAATCTGTTCTAATCATGAAAGATAGCGTTTTCACAATATACATACAAACTCCTCCACCCCTTTTCTTTTTTGAATTATTTACACGATCTTTGTGAATAAGTACATAATCATCAATATTAATATCATTATCATTTATCAAATCATGAAGCCATGTTTCAGACAAACAAAGAACATCAAATTTTATCTTTTTTAACAATAAGCGAATTTCATCAATTTTATCAACTAAACTTCTAACATTTAAATGACCTACTTTAAGGCCATTTTGTCGAAATAATTTTCTATTACATATAGAATATTCGTTATGACGATGCCTTTTAATTAATGATGTATCAACGTTTTCTGTTTCTATAGTGTTACTTTTATGTTCATTTTTAGTGTCAGTTCGTGAAAACTTATCACAATCTGTGGCGATCTCTTCTTTGCCAATTTGCTAAAATTGACAAAACTTTTCTTTATGTCCTAGATTTCGGCATTTTCTACATTTCAATTGTATGGCGTGTCTGCAGGATTGGGCTCGATGGTTCGGCTCGCCGCATTTTTCGCAGCCAATATAATAGGATCGGATTGGCGAATGCGGCTGTGTTGGCGTTGGAGGTGGTCGTGGTGGTGGCGGTTGTGGTCGTGGGTCTCGCAGTACGGATGCGTATGTCGCGTGGTGCGGAAGTAATGGATGGTAGACCTGTTGTGGGGGAGGGGCCCACAATGGAGGGAAGGCACTCGGCATATATGTTGACGGAGCATATGTATGACTTTCGGGTGGGGCGTGCACATGTTGATAGTGACCGAGTGGGGGACGCACCTGTTGCTGATAACTGGTTTGAGAATGCATTTGTTGCTGATGACTGGGCGGAGCTTGCTGATGTTGCTGATGATTGGGCGGGGCCCTATGATGTTGCTGATGACGCGGCAGGGCTTGCTGATGTTGCTGATGACTGGGCGGAGCTTGCTGATGTTGCTTATGACTAGATGGGGCTTGCTGATTTTGCTGATGACTGGATGGGGCTTGCTGATGTTGCTGATGACTGGATGGGGCTTGCTGATGTTGCTGATGACTGGATGGGGCTTGCTGATGTTGCTGATGACTGGATGGGGCTTGCTGATGTTGCTGATGACTGGATGGGGCTTGCTGATGTTGCTGATGACTGGATGTGGCTTGTTGATAACTGGATGGGGCATACACCCGCTGTTGATGACTGGGTGGGGCATGTTGCTGGCGATCGAGTGGTGAATGCAACTTTTGCGGATAAGTGGGTGTGGCATGCGCCTGTTGCTGGCGATGGGGTGGTGCATACAGTTGTTGCTGGTTACCGGGATGCGCATGCACCTGTGACTGGCGTTGGGGTGGGGCGTGTACATGGGTCTGTGGGTCCCTGTGGAAATGCACTCCCCGGGGGTGTAGGCTGATTGTAAAATCTTCCTTTTCGCTCATCCGCATCTTGACACAACAATCTCACTTCCATCGTCAAGTTGTCAAGTCGTTCATTTATACATTTGTGTCCCCCTCTGTCACTTCGGGTAATTCATCGGCAATATCAAAATTGAGATTTTTAGTGTTTTCAATTCTCTCGGATTTCAGCTTTAAAATGATATATAACTTGCTACATATAATTGTCATGAAGGAAAGAAAAACGCAATTTAATAACGCGGACCAGAGCTCAGCTATTTGTCAAACAACAGAGAAAATCGCTTCTAAAGTTTCGCATCCATTCAGAAAAGCATCCTCACAGAGCGAGCGAGGGGTTGAACAAATTCTCGGTTTGACCGTTCGTTTTCACAGTCGATCGTGAAAATAGCGTTATCAACAAACAATATAACGCATGCGCAGTTTACTGTTAACATACAGTAAAATTTGTACAAAGCCGCTCCAGTTTCGTACAATTGCATGCAAGTTAACCCGGCGGGCTAGCTGGCATGACCCCCTCGATCACAATGAATGATACAATAGAGCGGTAACTTCAGTCCTCGCTGGTCGGGCGATATCGACCCACCTGCTCATTCATCCTGCCCGATCGTTACCGCAACATTGAACTATACACAATAACTTCGCACCGGGGAGGCGTATTTTGCATGCACGCAGTACCATGTCATTCAATAGGGTAGGTACCGGTACCGGTAAGCCGCACAGCGCGATTCAATACAGTAGGATGCGGTAGGCTGCACACGATGCGCTTTGATAATGCGAGGAAAAGCTAGCTACAGAATTTACATAACAAGGCGCGATTCAATGCGGTATTATACAGTAGGTCAGCCGCCATGATGGTTAGGTATGTATGCGATTAGAAGCAGTTTAGCTACGTCACAAAACGTCATCAAAAGTATGACAGGCTGTGTATTTCGAAATTGATCGGGAATTTAATAATAAAATACATCCCATTGAGCGGTGAAATATTCACCACCTCTTTATCTAGCGTAATCAATTTGTGTTGCCCTTTTCTACCCCATTAATAAGAGCATTTTTTAGTTACATTTTGTGTTAAATACTGTTTATGATTGCTCAATATTTGCAGAAGAGTCGCTCTTCATACACGGATCACTGTCTCAGCCAAGGGAAAAAATTGTTTACAAATTCATTGCGCGCAAAATCACAAATGTACGCGCTAATGACATCTTTGCCATAGAAAATGTACAGTGTGAGTGCGCTTGGTAAAGTGCGCGCCTTACGCACATTCTTATTGTTTCGTCATATTATTTCCCCACAATGCAGTTTTGTGACGAACTTCCTCCGTTCAATACTGCTCGTAAACAAGACCGTCAGCCCGCCATTGCTTTATGTACAAAGTGTATGGGGTACGGTACCTACGGGCAATACAGTTTACCTTCTAGTTCTACAACGGCAGTGTTGGAGGCATACTTCTATGCGCACGCTATCCGGAAATGAACACAACGTACATACCCAGTACAACTCTATTCAGGTCAGTCTGACCAATCACAGCGCTTTCCGCTCCGGCTCAGCTAGCTCGCACACCGCTCACAATAACAGCGGTCGGGTGCCGCTCAATCAATGCACAAACGATCGATCATGAACAGCCAGCGATGATAAACCGAGTTTCAGGCCGAAACTGAATTGAAGGTTGCTCAGAAAAATCATTATTTTCGGTATAAAACAATCGAATTAGGACATGAAATTTTCAGAGAATGTAGATGACACATGTAAGTATTAAATTCCGTAAAGATGAAATTTTCAGCCAAAGACAATTTTTTATGATTTTGGTGCTCTATGTACTAAACCCCCATTGCGACTTTATACCCAAACTGAAAGACTGAGGCACATTTACACTTCAGCATTCCACTTCGTTGCACTTCATCGCACATAATAAACAGCGATTAACAACAACATTTTGATTGTTAGTTGATGACTTTTCATTCCCGACATTGTCCACATCTTCACTTTCTTCTATCTCTAGTAGACTAGACTGATCAAGTTTGGAACTGAATTCTATGGACTTTTGTGTGTAATTGAGTGTGGAATTGAGTTCATTGTTGTTGTCTTCTACCCACGGTGTGTCCGAAGTATTGTGATTATTTTGGCTGTAGTTGAGGCAATGATGTCGTGCAATATCTTGGTTTAGGTTGGGATATATAGTACATAGTTCAGATTGTAAATATTCTATTTCGTCGAGAACTGCATGTTTAACATCATATTTTGAGAGATGAAAGAGGGCTGTATCAATGCTTTTTATAGTAATGTTTTTTGCCAGTTTGCATATAAAATCAGGTCCTCCCGGTTTTCCTTTATAAGAGTTTGTTTTCAATCTCTTCGCCTTGGCCATCTTTGTTTATATGCATAATACATTGAGTCAATCAAATATAAACAAAGTCAATAATGTACTTAACCGGTGATGACAATGTCCAAAACAAAATCGTCCAAAATATCACGAAATGCACAAAGAACAGCAAATTCACAAAATCGACGAACAAACACATAAACAAACAGAATATTGTGCAAAATAAGTCGGATGTCCAAATAAAACGGTGATAATTTAAGGTAAAAAACTGGTCGAACTGAGAGAAAATAAATAAACATCCGCTACCAGTAAAACGCCCTCTATATATATATATATATATATACTATTATTCTTCCTTCTCAATCATTTATGATTATTCCTTGCAATTATTTATATATTGGAAGAAACCGAAGCTGTATGTATTAGTTCACTTTTCGCTTAAATATATATGTTCTAACTAATACTTGAATCACTCTATTGTGATCCAGCTGAAGTAAGGCGGCTTGCATTGTTCTTAACTCCTTCCCCATGAATACTTGAGCACAAAGGGCCGAGAGATTGGCTTGCCAATGACTTGAATTGGATCTGTCTTCAATCACACGGTCCCCGTGGCCTAGTGGTTAAGGCATCGGCGTTCCAAGCCGGAGACCCAGGTTCGAGTCCTGGCGGAGACCAATTTTTCGACCAGTGCCTTTTTTCATTTGGAGGATTAAAAGGAGGAACATTGCTTATTAAGCTACGCCTACTATTATTCTTCCTTCTCAATCATTTATGATTATTCCTTGCAATTATTTATATATTGGAAGAAACCGAAGCTGTATGTATTAGTTCACTTTTCGCTTAAATATATATGTTCTAACTAATACTTGAATCACTCTATTGTGATCCAGCTGAAGTAAGGCGGCTTGCATTGTTCTTAACTCCTTCCCCATGAATACTTGAGCACAAAGGGCCGAGAGATTGGCTTGCCAATGACTTGAATTGGATCTGTCTTCAATCACACGGTCCCCGTGGCCTAGTGGTTAAGGCATCGGCGTTCCAAGCCGGAGACCCAGGTTCGAGTCCTGGCGGAGACCAATTTTTCGACCAGTGCCTTTTTTCATTTGGAGGATTAAAAGGAGGAACATTGCTTATTAAGCTACGCCTACTATTAATCTTCCTTCTCAATCATTTATGATTATTCCTTGCAATTATATATATATATATATATATATATTCTTACCTCGCTCGAGTATTTCAGCCAGCGGTACCATGTCGTATTTCCTGAGAATGTCTCTGAGCTTGAGGGCGCTATCCTTTCCCTTGCCATGTTTGTTGCTGAATGCCTGGAGTAACTCGGAATAGGCAATCTGCACATTGCCTTGGGTCATACCTTTTATCATAGCACGATCTCCTGCAGAATATCCTAATCCCAGATTTACACTGAAGTTTTGAATAGGTACTAGACTTGGGGTTATCTCCTTCGATAGATCAATGATAAGCTGGTCACTTAATACGTTTTCAGGTTCATCTACAAGTGAAAAGAAGATGCAAACAAATGAAGTCCACATTTTGGTAAGCCACGAAAATAGTAAGTGTATGTGAAAGCATTTTGCTTATATAGAAGTGGTACAGTAAAACTTCATTATCGACATATATCTTGGATACTTTAACAAGACAAGACAAGACAAGAGTTACATACACGGCCGTAGATCCCGAGGTGTGGTGGGGGATACCTCCAGGCTTTTGGTGTTGAAATGGCATGTACAAATACCCCACATCTGTTTCGATTTCTAAAAATTGCTATCCTTCCATTCATAACCGACATTTATTTTCACCATGTAAATACAAAGTACCAAGTACTTCAAACGTGTTATTGTTTGTAATTCAAATTAAAGGCAGTTTTCAATAGTTCGTTTTTAAGGCGTTTTTTGTTAGCGAATAATTTGGTATTAAATGGCCAAATGTGTGTGATACTATATGTAAAGCTAATGTATATCCCACCTTCATTCTCTCGTGGTTGACTAGCAGACCTTATTGAATTCCAAATCTCTCGTATGATTTGTTTAGCCTGTTCGCCAGATTTCTGCGATGCTATCCACGAAGACAGCATTTGAGAGGCAGCTTCTTGTGTGTTCGTCATATTCTGACATTCCAGATGCTCCAGTTCAGTTTTCGTAAATCCGAGCTTCCTCCCAACATCATAGAACTGTTGAGGCTTCATGGTGCGAGCAATTGCAGCTACAGTCCGATCATCAATTTCTCTACAGATGGCAAGGGTAAGTCGTAAAGCAACATTTAGATAAAATTATACAATTTATATATATTTATATACAGTCAAACCTGTCTATAGCGACCACTCAAGGGACCGGTGAAAAGTGGTCGCTATAGGCAGTCGGTCGCATTAGACAAGTTGGCGGCCATTTTGAATTTCTGGCCGCATATATCATGCCTATATATTCACATGTGTAATTAATTGGCAGCGCTACACGCACATGTTCGTAGTTTAATTAAGTATTTGTTGCATGTATAACCACAACAAAAATAGAAATTATATATGAATGGGCATTACATTTTGAATGATATTTCATGTTTGTATTATCTTTAAATTACGTGAAATTGAAATTGCAAAATGTGTCAATGTGTCATTTATTTACTCATCAAGAGACTTGAGAGAATCAGCTGCACTTTTAAATGCTCATGTGTAGTTTTCTATAGAATTCTGAAATCAAGATGCATTGTTTGGTCGTAACAAGCACACAGATTATCAATGAAAAGAATTAGAAACACGGGGAAACACCCCGCCTCGGCTATTAAAATATTTGTTAGATGTCAAATTCGGTTGTGATGCTGAGTGAAGTGTCTTTGTTTGACGCATTTCAGTATCTGCATCAGGTACTGAAGTGAAGGGAACGAATAATCTTTGTTTATGTATCTGAAGCACTTGGTGCGGGTTCAGCCTTTTTAATGAATTGTTTGTGCATTGGCATGCTCAGAATTTGAGCATTGAGCGACCAAAGGCGACATACTTAGTCACATTCACAGCTACAAGTTGAATTGCAGTGTCAGTTGCAACAATATTTACAAACATGGACATAACATTAATGAACGCACAAGGTATAAAGAAACGTTAATATATTATATACAATAATTAGAGAAATACATCATAATATACCTGAATAGTATCACGAATTAGTCATGAATACTAACGAAAGACAGTAAATTATATTTTTGTTTTATATATCGATTAATGAAATACGTGATTACACAAATCAATAGGCATCATGTATCAATTTATATTTCCTAATGCGAATTTCATATTTTAATAATTTAATTTTGATAACTTCTTTAGGTTATATTCAAGTCAGGTTTAAGATTTTCTCGAATAATAACCATACAAATTAAAATACATATCGCAACTTAAACTACAACTGTATGAGCTATGCAGATCTTACTCGTGATGTTGACCGTCATTGACTGAAGTACCAATCCCGTGAAGAACATGAAACGAAAAGCGGAGGAGACAAACAAAATGAATTAGAACGATTCTTATGCCCTTCAGTTGGGGATCCCGGGGCTTGTTGCAAGAAAGGGTCCTATCTCTAGGACGTCCTAAATGTCACGTGATTGTCATATGACTACGACTAAATTACGTACATATAGGACAGTTATCCTAAACTGTTGCAAGAAAGGCTCCTAAGTCGAAATTACGGAGTATTGATAGTAGCGGACAATTCCGTAGCCTTTGCCATGAACCTAATGTATAATCGGTAAAATAATTATTAGCATAGGAGCCTATTGCTGGTCTATAGGTGCGTTAGAATGACAAATTATATAACACATACACAGAACATATTACAATGTTCAATTCTAATGCAAAGCAAACGGGTAGCTGAAAGCGAACACACAAGAATAGATTCGCTTATGTTGCTGCTTGTGCCTATTTAAAGACACCATTAATTAGTATCTTCATCAAACAGACCCTATTATACATGTTAACAATATTATACATATTTTCGCTACAATTAACTTATTTGATCAGCTTCACTTTATCAATAAATATTACATTAGCCTGAAAAGTAGATGATCTGACAAAAGGAAGACCTTTTACCTTTGAAATAAGAAATGAACAATATTTATATTCAAGAGAGGTCTTCTTTATCGAGACCATTCTATAAAGTATGGAAACTGCTTGTTCACGATACACGTTTTGTTTTCGATACTAATAGAAAACATCAGCCACACAAACGTATATATTTCGTCTTCAAAATTAAATTAATTTCCCAAATAGCCTAGTGGCGTAGCTGTAATTTTGTTTTCAGAGTCGGAGGAGGGGCTGGGCACCAGAAAGGCCTTACATTTGATGAGGAGGCAAAGGGAATTAGGATTTATTACTTCAGTGGTAGCATGGGCGAACATGTTTTTTTTTTTTATTTGTATTATTTGTTTGCATTTGTTTATTTGGATTGAATAATTGATTTTGTATTTATTTATTTGTTGATATTTGTGTGTGTTTGTTTGTGTGTGTGTTTGTTTGAGGGGGGCATATTATATGCACAGAATGCGGTCGTGATGTGATGTGAAAGAAACGTATATGACATGGGCGTCGATCCTTACGTAATGTCGTTTGTTCAGCGGGGATGAATTATTACATTAACCCCCCCCCCCCCCCCCCCCCCCCCCCCCACCTGAACAATATGTATTGATTACAGATCGACGCCTATGGAACATGATGTAAATTAAATAAATAAAAAATAAAAACAATAATATCGTAAAGTAAGTATTGAATAAGCCATAAATATTTAAGCATCGTGTAGTTGCGATTATAAAACCCTTAATCAGATTGGGACTGGGTACTTACAAGTATAACTGATACATACAAACGAAAAATACTTTACAATCATATTCAAGTTCGCTATCATTCTTCATTACGGGGGGGGGGGGGGGGGGGGGGGTGAAATTTATACATTACACTTCCCTCGTATTATAAGGGGATTTATTCCCTACCCCACTCGGTGCCATTGATAACTCATATTTGATTTATTATTCCAAATGGAATGATAGATAGTTTAGTTCATTTTATATCGTGTCCCCTTCTCACTGATTGAAATAACGCAAGCTTTCTATAAAAACATGTTTACATTTGACCGATGATGGGGTTTGTTCCGATCACAAAGTTAGGACAACTGTCCTACGTGTACGTAATTCAGTCGTAGTCACATGACAGTCAGGTGACAGTAAGGACGTCCTAAATATAGGACCCTTTCATGCAACAAGCCCCTGATATCCCAGGTTCCAGTGATGTCTGTTCACAGACGGGAACCTGTTTTCCAAGGTCCCGGCTTTTTAATTCGCTTGAAAGTTACACATTTCCGTGGCAAATAAATTACTTATTTCGAAAGATTTAAGCCTGATGTACATTCATCTGTTATGTTTCCCCTCTAAAAGTTGCAACATAACTCTTTATTGCAATTTAAATACAGCAATATTTTTGAAGCTCCTTTTAAATTTCGTACATAAACGTATACAAAAATATATATCACCCTCAGGATAAATTGTCACTTTCGCAGAACATATCCAACATCTATAATGTATATGAATCGGACACAAATTCGACGACTGAGCAGTAACATACAGCTGTTGAACATTGGGCCAATATTATAGTAGCCAGACTTCAGCGAGCCTTTCAAGCGGATGAAGGGGGACAGTATTGAACATATTCTTATATATTCATCGTCTTAAATTTTACTGAACAAGGTCAGGATCGTTTAATTCATTGACAAGTCTTAACAATACATATATAGAGATATGTATGTATGTGTGTCCATGTGCTCCACATTAATTTTATTTTCTAGTGGCCATTTGGGCCACCAAAGTCTTTGGGTAGCCTAGATGGAATGTTGGTGTCTCGTAACATAAGAAAAGAAAATAATGCAAAAAACAAATATCTGTAAGAAACCAATAATCATGTTTTCTGTAAATGATTTCAATAAAATAGAACAATTGTGTGTCAGTCTCATTTTGTGTGTGCACAGTACACACGTACAAATATTGGTGTACAACAAAAACTACGCGTTTTTACTTATGACATCTTTTAGTCCGAAGAGCGATATTTTCGTTCCTGAGACAGTTTTTTAAATGGCTGTTGTACTAAGACCACTAATATTTATGAGACTTGAACAAATTATGTATTATTCAAATTATTCATATAGTACTACGTTGAATGTTAAAGGGGTAGTTCAGTTTTGGTAGAGAGGGCGCTGCACAACACAATTTTTTCGTAAGGTAATGAAAAACTGAGTGTCGAATTAGAAAGAACATGCAATTATAATGGCAGAATAAACTTTATTTGGTCAGAATCGGTTCAGAAATGGCGAAAATATCAATAAATATATCCGATCGTATTTATTTGGGCCCCAAATAAATACGCTGATTTTTTGAACAAATTTTAAAAAATGCTTACACTTTTTCAAAAATTTTCAAAAGCGCTTTTTAAATAGTTGTTGATAGCGCAGAAACTATGTATATGGTCGATTCCAACGAAAAGTGTACACGGCATGTTCAGACCTTTTTGATTTTTTTAAAAGGTCCTGCAATCTTAATTTTTCTTTGAGCAGATGCATCTTGGCGAGACCTTTCGCGCCATACAAAATTTGTGACCACTGCATTTATATTTTTTTCTACAGGAGCAAAAAACATGCTATTTTTGACCACTTTTGAAAAAATCTCTTTAACGTTTTTTTGAGCGGTTAAAATCTTAGAATGAAGACTTGATACGATTTGGTTTATTTTTAAATGGGAAGTTGTTGCATATGTCAGGACTCATTATATGAGTTTTTGTAAGTAACTGGCAATCATGTAATTTTTGGCGATTTTTTACCCGGTGGTAAATTTTAAGCGTTGCCTACGAATACATTTTTTAGCACGCTCAACCTTATTAAAAAAATCGTCACACGATTACAAATTTGTGCTCAACTTAAACCCTCATGTGTCTACTATTGAAATGCATTATCAAAAATCCTAGTGTTTTTATTGTATAGCCGCCAGAAACGTCAAAAGCTGAAAAGGCCCGTTTGGTAAAAAAAATGGCATTACCTACGTATACACTTCAGCATGTCGTAGCTTCCATATGCATGACGATTAGTGAGAGATAACTTAGGAATAGATGGAATATAGCATAACGCTAATATGTGCAAGGGTTTATCATTTTCGAATGCTCATTTTAGAAGATATTCACCAAAATGTGTTGCATTCGTAAGTAATTTTTAACAAATTATACGTTACTTACGAATACAAAAATGTCATAGGGAGTTTGATTCCTGCGCTGACCTTTTTCAAAGGGCAATATCACGTAGATATTTTGGCTATTTGAAGAAAATGAGCGTGTTATAGTATGAAACAAATTTCCTTTTCATGTATTATAATTTTCATATTTTTAGGGCATTTAGATTACGAGCACACCGGGTTAAAAAAATTACGATTTTTGCCTCATTTAACATTAAACCGTTTTCTCCTCCTTGTTTAACAAGCGTAATCATCATATTAATAAATAAATTTATGTGTATGATTGGAAGGCATCCTTTGGCAATAGATTACAATCAAAATAACGATAGTCAATGCTGTAAGAAGAACATTAATGTGACATTTTATCATGGGGACACTCTGTATTCGTAGGTAAAATGTACTCGTAGGTAACAAGACAAAAGTAAACTTTCGGCTATTAAAGCGCATTTGGATGTCACAATCAACCTGATAAGTGTGCACTTTCTAAATCCGACCAGATGCTTTCATCATCTTGAGTTTCGACTGAAAATATGATTTTTTTTTGTATACAAAGTTGCGAATAGATACAAAAATAACGATTTTATCATTGATTTTTTAAATCGGTTAATTAAAAAAAAATGTTTAAAAACCACTTGCATCTGATGTCCACTTTAAATTCAAACTATCTGCCTCAAGATGATCGACCCATTCGATCCAAAAGCAATTGCGCTAGTTCGAATTGCATTTTGGTATTTTTGTCTATGAAATTTGCCTGTAAAAACATATATCATGGAGTCTGTGAACTATATACGTTGATGTATGCACTATGATTTTTGGTCGAACAGTTGTATATAAAACACATAATAAATCGACGTAATCGATTACTTTCATTTGTATTCCAATCACACGAGAGATTGATTCAGATATGGCTCTGTATAAAGTAGGTAAAATACCGAAGCACACACCGTTTGACATATACCATATAATGATGGTTAGAATGATAGTATACAATGTGACATCATGTAATACATTGGCTCAATTGTATTAAATTATTTATCTCACAATACGCCCTTACCCCCTCCGAAAATTTAAATTGAAAAACAATCAATATGTTTCGCCTAACTTTCAGCTACCGTATCCCAACTGTACTCCAATTACCTCAGATATATACTTTTTTGTATCTTGGGCAGATAGAAAATTCGATTATTTTTGTAATATTGCAATTGTGTTTTAGTTACTATATCTATAAGATGACACAGCTCATTAGAATTGTCATTATCTAATATTTATATCACATATAACAACAGCATGTACACTGAAATATTGATACAGTTAAACAGATTATGATTGTTATAAAAATTTATTTAACGGCCATTTCTGTAGTTAAAAAGTAAAATAACGTAATTTAAAACAATGATGATGCCGTGTTGTGATGTTTTCATATGCTGCCGTTTGATTGTTGCAGCCTTACATAATGTATACAGAAATGTCCAAAAATGACTTCGTTTATAATATTCTCGATAAATATAGCGCATAATAAGATTAACATTATCTTTTAGCACTTTACAATAATATACTGTAACACACAAAACCGGAAACAATACGAGTTAATCTTACAAACATTCCAATTAAATTGGAGGGTTCGATTTAAACTAAGTAAGCTGTTGAGATATGCAGGATTGGCCAATGTGTTTCATTAATATTCAACCTCGTAAGAACATGACAAGAGCGCTGTATGAATTGTTTTTAGGAATCTCAAATGATCCGATATTGCATTCATCAAACAGATAATATATTACCACTTATCGTTTGAGCAATCTTTTTATGTATGTGTGTAATGCATACAGCTTATCGTAACTTCTAATTTATGTGCACGCTGATGTACACTTTATACAGTGATTCGCCCAAATATCAAGACAAATATGTGCCCTCTCTCTCTCAAATGTGTGTTTATATCGCTATTTCAGGAACAGTATATATTTACAGATCATAGGTATACACATTGCATTTCGTATAGTCCAAATACAGTAATTAACTTTGCCTACTACAGGTATCTTGACATATACGAACAAAATAATGTTACCTACGAACACACTAGACTATTCGTTTCTGTATTACCTAAATGTATCGTATCCCTAGCAATTCCAGGTTAAAAACATTTTCTTACAAAATGTTTGCAATATCAATGGTGTGGATACAATCGATCAACATTACGAATTCAAATAGTCTGGTTTAAATGTCCAAATGTTCACATTGAATATATATTTTGTTTTGAGGATACCACTTATAATGTCAGTGTAAATTGTTAAGAAGTCTTTTTTCACACAATTGATTGTAAGGACATTTGTATGATCGTATCTCACTTAGAACTGACAAGGGACCCCCATATTTCGTGACAGTCACTGTGAATAAAGGGTTTTTGTTACCTACATATAAAGTAAATTACATGTTGCCTACGAATACTTCTTTTTCACGTACACTGTATATGTGTCATATTTTTGCGCGCAAACCTAAATTTGATATTTATGGAAAGGGTATTTCCCACTCTTTAGAATACTGGAAAATAATTTTGATTCACATCTTATTAAAAAAAATATGAAAAGTGTTACAACCTCATGTTTTTAAGACAGGAAAATTTCAACACACTAATAAAACATTTTAACTTGAAAATGTATAACAGAGTGATGTTTAAGACACAATATGTGAATTTATTCCATGATTAGCATCTTATAGATGAAATAAAAGCAAATGTTTGCATGAAGCAGATTGATTTGGAGTTCCATAATCACATTTTTAAAGTAATTCATCAGCATTCGTAGGCAACGTTAAGAAATGTACCATTAAATTCTCGAGGCCATTACTTGGCCGTTTGGAAAGATTAGTGATGGCACTTTTTGTCTGGTTATGGTTCACATGTCTACTTAACATGTGCAAAAGGATTAAACAATCAAAGCAGTTTGAAATTCGAACCTAAAAATCTGGCCGTGTACACTTTTCGTTGGAATCGACCATATATATTCGACTGCGCTTCAAGAGCTCCTATAAATACCATTCTACTACACAATGCTATATAATATAAAGCATAATCATAATAAAAATTAAGTCTGTGTTTAAAACAAATAAGTTTTTCCTTTTAATTTAAAGCTTTCTAATGTTTGAGATTTCCTAATATCCACGGGTAGCTTATTCCATAATCTAGGAGCTGCACAAAGAAATTATCGATCACCTAAGGTTACTTTTATTCTAATGTTTGGGATCTGCAATGCCAGTGTGTCTTGTGTACTACGAAGATTATGACCATGAGTTTGAAACTTAAGAGTCAATATTTCAATAATATAACTAGGAGCTTGGCCAATTAGCGCTTTATAAACTACCATTAACATCTTAAATTCAATTCTTTGACGTATGGGTAACCAATGTAATTCTCTTAACAGTGGTGTAACATGAGCAAATTTAGAAAGATTACAAATCAATCTTGCACATGTGTTTTGAACCCGCTGCAACTTTCCTATCTGTGTGTTTGGTAATCCATACAATAAACTATTAAAATAATCTAACTTACTCGTAATACATGCGTGGACGACAGTTTTCATGCTATCTTGATCAAAATATTTACGGATGCGCCTCAAATTATAACTCATATAATATGCTGATTTACATACACTAGTAATTTGTGATTCCATATTCAACTGAGTATCAAATAACAATCCTAAGTTTCTCACATTATGGGATGGTTTTATAGCAGTATCACCTACTGATATACCATTTGACTTGAACTTAGATATCTGCCGTGGAGTACCAATGACTAATAGTTCCGTTTTCGTATCATTCAATATCAGTTTATTTTGTAACATCCAGGTTCTAATGTACTCAATGCATGTTTCTAATACACTAATACAATATTCTTCATTTGGTGTGTTAGGACAAAATGACAAATATAATTGTGTGTCATCTGCGTAGCAATGACAGGTAATGGTAGGGAACTCCTTTTGAATATTTGTGAGGAGTCTGCTTGTATACAATGTAAACAACAGGGGGCCTAAACGTGACCCTTGAGGGACACCGAAAGGTACCTCGAACACATCTGATTCAATATAATCCATTTCAACTGTCTGTTTTCTATCAGCCAAGTAGGATTCAATCCATGCAAGAACTTTACAATTAATCCAAAAGTGGGTTTCCAAAGTTTGTAACAGACGCAGATAGTCAATAGTATCAAAAGCGCCGCTCAAATCAAGTAAGAGCAAAAGGCTAATCTTCTGGTCATTCATTGACATTAAGAGATCACTTTTGATTCTAAGGAGTGCTGTCTCAGTACTATAACATTTTCGATAAGCTGATTGGTTGAATGGCAAGAGTGAGTGAGAACCGAGGTGCTCGAGGATTTGTTGGGTAGCAGCGTCTTCTACTAACTTTGAAATATATTGAAGATTACTAATAGGCCTCAAATTACTGAATTCTGTTCCAGTACCAGACTTTTTTAACAGAGGTTTTACAAGTGCAACCTTCCACAGAGCAGGGAACTTCCCTGTTGACAAAGATACATTAATCATAGAGGTTATGACAGGTAACAGTGCATGCAAACATTGCATCAGTAATTTTGTGGGCATTGGGTCCAATGGACAAGATTTCTTACTAAGTTTCATAAGAAGATTTTCAACATCTTGTTCAGATAATTCTTTAAAATCTCTCAGGACTACAATTTGTTTATCAAGTGGAATTTCATCAATAATGAAGTTATTTACATTACTAAGTTTTGATTCAATGTCATCATGAATTTTCTGAACTTTATCTAAAAAGTAATTGCCTACGTTATTAACAAACGTTTTTCTATCAACATTAAATGGCATAACTGGTTGTTTGTTTGACATATTCAACAAACCTTTCACAATATTAAACAGTTCTTTTGGATTTTCTTTATTTTCAGACACCAAATCTTTATGATGGGCTGTGCGTGCCTCATTCAACAAGAAAGAATAAGAGTTTCGAACTGTCTTATAGGCTTTCCAATCTTGATCAGTTCTTGACTTCAACCAACGCTTCTCAGCTTTCCTCTTTTTTCGTTTCTCTTCCAATATACTATCATTTAACCAGGGCACCTTAGGTCGCAAGACCACAGTCTTTACTGCTTTTGGTGCATGCTTATCTAGCATTTCTTTGAGTGTTATGTCATACAATGTCGCTAGTTCAGAAACATCATTAAACTTTTCTTTACAAAGACGACTTTCAACAATATCTTCTTTTAACGAATCGATATTGATTGCAGATAGCCTTCGAAATGAAATTTTCTTTATCGGAAAGTGAACTTTACCTGAATTGAGATAGTACATTACAGGAAAATGATCAGAGATAAGTGTTGGATGGGCTCAAGGTTTTCCAATTATAATGGAATCATCAGACTGCCGTCTGATTAACAAATCATGGGTGTGACCATGTATATGGGTACAGAAATCAACTAATTGTGTACAACACATAGACTCGAGAAGATCTAGGAAAGACTGTGAGTCTCCTCTTACATCGACGTGTATATTAAAATCTCCTGTAACTAATACAAGAATGTTGGACAAGAGATGACTTGGAATATAATCGTTAAATTCCGATACAAAGCTGGACACAGATACAGGATGTGACTCCGAGTACGGAGGCCTGTATATATTAATAAGACACAACTGATAAGATTTACTTGCGATGTGATACTCTGCATACTCAAAAGAGTTCTTCTCACCAGCAACAGTTTGTGAAGCATTGATTGTTTCTTTGAAGATAAGTCATGTTCCCCCTCCACGGCGGTTCTTTCGTGGTTGATGCACGAACTTGTAACCGAGAGGTACAAATTCCTGTAGGACAGCTGAATCATGTTCTGATAGCCAGGTTTCTGTCATTGAAATAAGATCAACATTGGTATCGCATATGAAGTCATGTATAATTGTTGACTTATTGCGCACAGAACGAACGTTCATTGAACACAATAGAAGGTTCGATGGTGATTTTGACGGTTTTGACTGTCCCAGATGATTCCTTCTACGGCCTCCACGCCTTCCTCGTCGTGTCTTTCTGCGTTGAATTCCATACGAATGGATGATGTCACGAATGCTTGTAGGCAACTGGACATTTGTGTGTCTCCATCGTGAGAGTTCCACAGGAGTACCTGATATTGCGCTGAAAATTAGAGCCATGGCAGCAGCGATAATGTGGTGTAACGCCATCATTATCATCAGGTCCGGGTTGGGATGGATGTCACCACTCTGTAACAGTTCTAGCTGGAAAGAAGCTGTTCCATTTGGGTCATAAGGGATTCTCCTTTTAAGATACTGTTTCCTGATGAGTCGATGAGTTGAAAGTTTGATGCACCATTGCTCATTGCAGTACACAGTTTGTACAGTAGCTAGTAGGCAGAGAGTTAACAATAGTCCAAGTTGAAAAGGTCCCATTGTAGTTGACTGTGAATCCCTTTGTTGAAGTTCATACAGGTGCACAGTACATAATACACTACTAGTTTAGCAGTTTACATAATACACTGCTGGTACTGCACAGCATACATACAGTGTACATCAAATAAGGCTTCTTATGTACTCAGGCGCGCCGGAAGCAGTTTTGGATTGGGGGGGGGGGGGGGCAAAATCCTAAGGGGGCTCACGATTTATGTGTTTAGGGGCTCATGCCCAACCCCACTCACAGAGTTGCCAACTTTGAGCCAGAGGTGAGAGTGAGACATTGCGAGGGTATAGCGACCAAGCCCGAGGGAGCGAAGTGACTGAGCGGAGTCCCCCCCCCCCCCCCCCCCCCCTCCCACGGTAGGGAGCTTTTGTATTTTTTGACTTAAAATTGTGCAATCTGGTGCATAAAAACATGATCCAACAACATAGCTTACAACCAAAAATGAGTCCCGAGGGAGCGAAGCGACCGAGGGCTGGGGCAGAGCCATAGGGGGAGGGTTTGGGAGGGGGTATCCCCCTCCCACGGGGAAGATTTTGCATTTATATACTTGAAATGGGGCATTCTGGTGCATAAAAACATGATCCAACAACAAAGCTTACAACCAAAAATGAGTCCCGAGGGAGCGAAGCGACCGAGGGCTGGGGCAGAGCCAGAGGGGGAGGGTTTGGGAGGGGGTATCCCCCTCCCACGGGGAAGATTTTGCATTTATATACTTGAAATGGTGCATTCTGGTGCATAAAAACATGATCCAACAACAAAGCTTACAACCAAAAATGAGTCCCTAGGGAGCGAAGCGACCGAGGGCTGGGGCAGAGCCATAGGGGGAGGGTTTGGGAGGGGGTATCCCCCTCCCACGGGGAAGATTTTGCATTTATATACTTGAAATGGTGCATTCTGGTGCATAAAAACATGATCCAACAACAAAGCTTACAACCAAAAATGAGTCCCGAGGGAGCGAAGCGACCGAGGGCTGGGGCAGAGCCATAGGGGGAGGGTTTGGGAGGGGGTATCCCCCTCCCACGGGGAAGATTTTGCATTTATATACTTGAAATGGTGCATTCTGGTGCATAAAAACATGATCCAACAACAAAGCTTACAACCAAAAATGAGTCCCGAGGGAGCGAAGCGACCGAGGGCTGGGGCAGAGCCAGAGGGGGAGAGTTTGGGAGGGGGTATCCCCCTCCCACGGGGAAGCTTTTGCATTTATATACTTGAAATGGTGCATTCTGGTGCATAAAAACATAAACCATATGCCACATTTGTATGATCCAACATCAAAGCTTACAGCCAAAAATGAGTCCCGAGGGAGCGAAGCGACCGAGGGCTGGGGCAGAGCCATAGGGGGAGGGTTTGGGAGGGGGTATCCCCCTCCCACGGGGAAGATTTTGCATTTATATACTTGAAATGGTGCATTCTGGTGCATAAAAACATGATCCAACAACAAAGCTTACAACCAAAAATGAGTCCCGAGGGAGCGAAGCAACCGAGGGCTGGGGCAGAGCCAGAGGGGGAGGGTTTGGGAGGGGGTATCCCCCTCCCACGGGGAAGATTTTGTATTTATATACTTGAAATGGTGCATTCGGGTGCATAAAAACATAAACCATATGCCACATTTGTATGATCCAACATCAAAGCTTACAGCCAAAAATGAGTCCCGAGGGAGCGAAGCGACCGAGGGCTGGGGCAGAGCCATAGGGGGAGGGTTTGGGAGGGGGTATCCCCCTCCCACGGGGAAGATTTTGCATTTATATACTTGAAATGGTGCATTCTGGTGCATAAAAACATGATCCAACAACATAGCTTACAACCAAAAATGAGTCCCGAGGGAGCGAAGCGACCGAGGGCTGGGGCAGAGCCAGAGGGGGAGGGTTTGGGAGGGGGTATCTCCCTCCCACTGGGAAGATTTTGCATTTATATACTTGAAATGGTGCCATTTGGTGCATAAAAACATAAACCATATGTCACATTATGTATGATCCAACAACATAGCTTACAGCCAAAAATGAGTCCCGAGGGAGCGAAGCGACCGAGGGCTGGGGCAGAGCCAGAGGGGGAGGGTTTGGGAGGGGGTATCCCCCTCCCACGGGGAAAATGTTGCATTGATATACTTGAAATGGTGCAATTTGGTGAACTTCACACAAACAGCCAGAGCAATAACAGCCTACACAGGAACTACGTGGACCGGTACAGAAAAATCCACCCCAGACGTACCATACGCAAGTTACACAACAAACTGAGATGATTTGTTTGCGCGCGAAGCGCGCAGCGAAAACGTTAAATGGATGTATAACTTAGTTTTTAAACGTTATAATTAACAAGTATCGGCTGATACATTTAATTGTTCTTTTCCTTTTTCTTTCTTTCTTTCTTTCTTTTCATTTTTTTTTTTTTTTGAGGGGGGGGGGGCTTTTTGGTGGGGCAAAAACGCGTTTTGCCCCCCCACTTTTTGGATTGGGGGGGGGGGGGGGCGGCCGCCCCCCCTGCCCCCCCACTTCCGGCGCCTATGTATGTACTACAGAAATGGGCGAAGCCTGAAAACTTTAACTTCAAAATACAAATGAAAATCAAATACATACTTCTTGAAACTTGCCCAAAAGTATCCAGATAACATATATAAATGACTGATAGCAATATAAATGTATAAATCAGTGCAAAAGATGGCAAATAAGAGCTCTTTAGGAGAGCAAGCAAAAAGCATGTGAATGCTTTAAGCGCTACAACCTAATAAAAACAAATTATATAAAAATAAATAAATAAATTAAAAAAATGAAAAATGGTTAAAACCAATGCCTTATTAGAGAGCGCCCTCTTGTGTTTTAATGGCGCGTTTTGAATGATAACAGGCTTTTTACTTAGTCGTTTGTATTTTGGTATACCTTTCGAGCATGGTGGGGTTATGAATATTAGTTTGTAATGTTACTGTGCAGGTTTTGGTTACTAAAGTTCAGCCTTACCAAAACTGTACTACCCCTTTAAGGTAATATATCTATTTGCGAAGAAAAAAAGTTCATTTCGTGGTTAGTATGTATCTTATAATTATAAGCAATATTGGTCCGAGCAAATCTTGTTCATAGATATATAAGAAGGTTTCGAAAAGCGTTTATGTATATTTATGTTCATGTATTTTGGGTATAATGCCTTGCCATCGGTATATATAAACGTAGCTATGGTTCTATATCTGTATATAGGGTGGTCCCAAACAAACCGGAACGGGTTACTTGCCATTAAAAAAAGACACATGATGACTAGGTTCACGGGATAGAGCATCTTTTACAAAGAAACATTATACCAAGAACAGTTATTTTGAGTAGTTTTAGTGAGACCATGCCAGGTTATCATTTTTGTCAATTTTTAGTCAGTGCCTGATAAATCGCATTTACTGCCCATCAACGAAAATTACATGCGCCATTGTAAGTATACATTCAGCTGTGTGCTGGGAGAATGGGCATAGTTGTTCGATGCTATTACGCACAGGAAGTGCGATTTATCAGTCACTGACTAGGTAAAAATTGACAAAAATTGGGAACCTGACATGGTCTCACTTTAAGGAATCTAGTAACTTTGTTGACATGTGCAAACATTGATGAATGGTTAATACATTGTATATTGTTGTTATCTGATATGTCCAATAGACCGGCAGCCCAGAGGTCTTTTGTGCATCGAAAAGCGTACTGATTTCTGAACATATGAATATTTAGAGGAGAATGTAACAAATCCAAAAATATGAGTCTCCCGGGATGTAGCCGGGGATAAAGGGCTCCTTTGCGCCTCCAAAGTTTGGCCCCTGGGCATTGTCCTCTTACAGATTACAGAATTCATATTGATAACACATTTGAATATGCCAAATGCCATGTAAATACATTTGAATGAACCCCATCACCAAAACAAGATCAAACAGGGCTTCCACTTACAAATGAATTTTACAAATGACATTAAATAAACACCCGTCATTAAATCTACAGGGATGAAAGATAATATAAGAAAATAGAGGAAAGCAGAGGAACCAATATCTGAGCGCATAGCATAGCGACGGGGGGAGGGGGGGGGGGCATGGGGTACTTTTTTTTTTTTATGTGGTGGCAATAGAGAAATGTATCAAGTGTGCCCAAATTGGGAGTAAATGTGGTAATCTTTTATTGTAGTATTATTATTCTTCGTATTGTTATTATTATTATTCTTATTATTAGTATAAGTACTAGTAGCAGTATTATGATTATGATGATAATTATGATTAACATTATCATTAGTGGTACTTTGTTATTATTATTATTACTATTATCATTATTATTATTATTGTTAAAATTATTATCAATATTATAATTATTAATATTATTATTTCTTTTCAATCTCATATTCCATTGTTTGATTACCATCTTTATTATTATTTGTATCAATATTATATCGTTTCGATCCATCGCAAATAATCTTGTTTATTCCAAATAACCTCTTTTTCTTGAAGGCTGATATAAGGGGCTGCCGGTTATGTAACAATTCTATTCAAATAAATTCAATTGTAAGTGGAAGTCCAGTTTGATCTTGTTTTAGTGATGGGGTTCATTCAAATGTTTTTAAATGGCCTGTGGCATATTCAAATGTGTTATCAATATGTATTCTGTAATCTGTAAGACATATTTGTTAAGTTGCAAGAGGTTTGGGATAGAATCCCCAATGCATCAACGTGTATTTCGTCTTTCAAATCAGCCAAAGTCAAATTTTCCGAAAACGCCAGATACGCGTCAGTGGTCACATTGTGCTGGGATTCGCTGACCCCGCAGTGAGCGATGTTGAACATGGTACATTCGCAAATAAATATAATCATCGGACAATGCCCAGGGGTCAAACTTTGGAGGCGCAAAGGAGCCCTTTATCCCCGGGTACACCCCGGGGATTTGTTACATTCTCCTCTGAATATTCATATATTCAGAAATCAGTACGCTTTTCGATGCACAAAAGACCTCTGGGCTGCCGGTCTAAATGGGTGTTCTGGAAACAATTCAAGTTAAATGGACGGCATATGGCCGAGTAATGAGCAAACAAGCAAATTGATATTCACTAACTCATTGCACTCACGTTGTACGCAGTTTCGCGGTCCAATCGATAATTGAACATCTGAACACTTCAATCGCACATGTATCTTTTAATGAAAGCTATGAGGGAACCGCTCGAAATTTCAGGATTATCCTGTTGTTATCTTACATATGTCAACACTTATTAATAGATTGAAAGTGGCATTACTTCCTAGTTCCATTGACAACATACAAAACAATAACATACATATGGAATGTAGAGAAATATGATCATGATATTATGTTATATTGTACAGTGCATGTATTTAACATATGACAGCATAATTATTATTAAGTTGGATGATTATCATATCAATTACCTTTTTTATCAGAGATTGTGTAAATATAATGTTAGCATGGGGCTTTTTAGCTGAAGTCACGTTTTAACTTTCACTCCGTTTTCTTTAAGTTCGATGCTGATTTTCACCTTTAGATATGAGGTTTTGCAACAATGTGGTGTATATTTGTGATATTGTGAATTCGTCGTCATTTTGTACGTGAAAGTTTTGTCCTGTATATTGCGGATTTTTAATGATATTTCAACTCTTGTTTTTATTTTTACAACACTGGTCCCGTCCTATGGCCATCGGTGAAAATAAATATAAAGGACAACCTGGATCTGACACTTTTATTTGGGTGAATTGACCCAGTTGTACCCAAACGTCCACATCGTAATACTCCGTATCCGTATCCGTATCCGTATCCAGCCACACATCTTTATATTCTACACCAATACATATTGATTTACACGAAGAACCTACCGTTTCTACCGACGGTCTTCTTTGCAATTCTAAAACCACAACTAACTTCAAACTTTGTAAAAAGTGTAGCCAAAAAAACAACCGCATCGACGATCTTGATTCAAATTAGAGCAGCTAATACGTACTGTAGAAGCCATCTCAAACCATCTCAAACCTCATCATGACGGTACTTCCAGCAAACAGCTGCATCCCGAGCCGCAATGTCCACCTCGTTCAACGCCGTCACCAGTCATCCCCACAATTGTTGGGGTACACAAGAATGGACGCTTGCCATCCATGTACCCATTTCCTCATCAACATTTCCTCACGAACATCTCCGCCACCAAACCTACATCGTAGCCACCCCCCCCCCCCCCCCCACTACCAGTCATGTAAAACCCAGTCATCTCTTCCATCCTGGAACTGCTCTTCAAGCCAAATATTCATATCAGCGAGACCTTCCCTAAACATCCAGCAAGGGCGTCGATTTCTTCTCGCCATTGGGGGGGGGGGGGGGATGATTCTTCATTTTGACCATCTCTGGCGAGGGAGCGAAGCGACAACCCATCAGCGTGCCCGGATTTTTATGGCTGGGGGGGGGGGGGGGCTAAGCTTTTGAATTCAGCTGTTTAGAAATTGGAAGATTATTAAGTGCACATTGCAAGCATCATGTTATGAGCTGGGCTTTGTCCAATATGAACTTTGACCTGATAGATACATATATTGCAAGCATTATGATGGAACCCTGAATAGCATCAGTCATGGGATACCCACATTGGGAATCTTATTGGGGGTCCAGGGGGCGGAGCCCCCGGAAGCTTTGGGATTTGTAATATCCAGATATAAAGATGTTGTCTATAGATATGTAAATATAGAGTTAAAGGGACTTAGTAACATTGTCCAAATCCTCAAAATAAAATTGTAATTCTAGCGGTTCCTTTATACCTTGTTGTATTCGTATTAACAATAAAATCATGGGACAGCTTTCGGTTTTTCAAATTTCCCTTTCATTACAAAGATATGTATGATTGAAGTATTGAGATAAGAAAATCTCCGGGCGAGATTTTCATCCCTGTACAAAGTGAATGCAGTGAGTTGGTGAATATCACCCAATATCACTTTGCATTTTCGCTCATTACTTGGCCATACATTGTCCATTTGACCTGAAATTTTCACACAATACCCTGAGGACATATGAGATAACAACAGTATACATTGCATCAACCATTCATCAGTTTTTGCACATCTCAACAAAGTTACTAGATCCCTTTAACTATTCTTTAGTTAATTGGCTTTTGAATTAGCTGTTTAGAGATTGGAAGATTATTAAGTGCACATTGCAAGCATCCTGTTATGATGAGGGCACTATCCAAGAATGGATGCATTTTAGCCTGATAGATAAATACTGTCGATTGCAATCATCCTGATGGAACCGTGAATAGAATAGGTCAAGGGATACCCACATTGGAAACTTATTGGGGGTCCAAGGGGCGAAGCCCCCGGAAGCTTTAAGATTTGTAATATCCAGAAATACAATTATCTATTGAATAGTTAGCTCAATTTTAGTGAGCGAAGCGCAAACGCACAGTGGGCCAGGATCGCCTGAAAGTTTGCCAAGAGAGAAGTCCTGAATAAAACTATTTAATGAGTACATGGCTGGTACTGGGTCAAATAACGTTAATGGGGTTCCAGAGGTGCAGCCCCGGAAGATTTTGGATTTGGGCAGTTTAGCATTATCAAAAAGTGGTTTAAAGAAGACTATAGTAACAACTTCCATTCATGAGAGGGTGCAATTCTCCTTAACTTTAATGTTATTATATATAATTCTTTGTACCCCAAATATTGGGGGGGGGGGGATGATAATACAGGCCATCCCCCCCACCTGAAATATTGGGGGGATATATCCCCCCATCCTCCCCGTGATCGACGCCCCTGAGTCATCCAGCCAACCTCACTCCCAGTACATGCCAAACCATCTTCCTCATCCCTCATCCAACCTGCAAACCGGTCCTTCTCAGATCCCATACCTTCCAGCCAAATCACCTCAACCCTACCATCAGTATGCAACAACAAGCCAAACCCGCCACCAGACCAACAACGCCCATTTCCCAGCACACACACCTCCATTATTCTATCTTCCGCATACTAATCTACAAGCTTCGACAGCACCATTGCCCTTCCATCCCACTCGCACTACAGCTGGAATAAACGCCCGACACCACGACGAATTTCCGCCATTACCTTCACAACATCATCACCCACAACAACCAGCCCCACCTGGCACTCGTGCTCCTCCACCATGTCCGCAGTTTCACCCTCCCCAACCAGCACCCCCTGGAACATCACCTCCCCAGCAATACCAGCGCTTACCACATGCTTCCACATACAAATCATATGCAACAGTCACCCGAACCCTACCGCAGCCCTACCCAGCAATTTCCACCTTGTCTATGCCCTCATGCTGCTTTTGTGGCGAGAAAAACCATCGATCAAATTCATGTACACATGGTATGTATTTACAATGCCGTTATTGTATGAATCTGGGCCATAAAGAAAAAATGTGCCCTTACTAGGCCAAGAAGAGAGAGGCCCAAGTTATAATATGTATTGTCAAGAACCTGATCTCCATAATGAAACAATCGATTCAATTAATAATGACTCAAATTTGTCTTTGAATGGCAATTCCTCTCTCCCAAACCCTCTTTTTGATAAAATTGATAATTACTCTAGTGCATCATATAGTGTATTGAATGAAGATCCCATTTTAATTCAAATTTTAAATCAACTTAATAATAGCAAAGGTTTAAAAATAGCTCATTTAAATGTACGTAGCCTTTATCCCAAAAAAATGAATTACGTGTTGTTGTTGTTATAAGTCTTCACCTAGATGTTCTATGCATTTCTGAAACTTGGTTAAATGAAGGTATTAGTGACGGTGAAATATGTATTGATGGTTATTCTATTGTAAGAAAAGATAGAAGGAATGAAATAGGAGGGGGTGTTTGTTTATATTATAAGAATACATTATTTGCAATAAATAGAAATGATAGTATTGTTAGCTTTAATATTGAAGCACTATTGCTTGAAATTAAATGTAACAAAACTAATGAGCTCATTACTTGTGTATATCGCCCTCCTTCCTCTGGAGCTGAATTTGATGAAACTTTGTATTCATTACTTGAAAGCCTTTTATGGAGAATAAGGAATTGATAATGCTTGGTGATTTTAATGTTGATTATACAACTTCCAGTAACACAAACATTACTTTAATTGAATCAATATTTACTTTAGAACAACTTATAACCAAACCTACTCGTGTTACGATGTCTTCTTCCACTTGCATTGATCTTATTTTTACATCAATGCCTGAAAATCATATTGTTACCGATGTTGGTGAAATCTCCTTGAGTGACCATTATTCTAGTGTTGATTGTGATATAAAAAATAATACTCATCGTACTATTAGATGTAGAGACTTTAAGCATTTTGATAATGACGCATTATTGAAGATGTACGCAATTGTGATATTTTGATTAATATTATGCACTATTTTGATGAAGAATCTATTTCTAATAATGATATTTGGCTTATGTGGAAACAAGCATTTTTGAAAATTTGTGATAAACATGCCCCAATTACATTGATACGTGTTAAAAATAGATATAGCCCTTGGATCACTCCTGACATTATTAAGTTGATACATTAACGTGATTATTTACAAGCAAAAGCTAAAATCAACACACCCCTTTTTATAAAAAACAATATAAAAAAATAAGAAACAAAGTGACAAATGTAATTAGATATGCTAAAGGGAGCTATTCAACATTAGTTTGTGATAAATATAAAGGGTAATCCAAAGAAATTATGGAAAGAATTACATAAGGCCACTGGAAATTATAAATATGTTCAAGGTACTCAATGTGATATTGGCCCCGATGATTTGAATCATTATTTTGTTACAGTTGGTCAAGATATTTCTGATTCTTTTGTTAATGCCCCTCTTACTTGGAAAAATCCTAAAATGTGTATATGAATGTAAATGTCATGATTTTGTTATTGATGATGTACTTAAATTATTGAATCAATTATCAAATGATAGTAACCTTGATAGTTTAGATATTGATTGTAAGCTTTTGAAACTTGTCGCGCCTTTTTTAGCTAAATCAATTACTGCATTATTCAATTATTCTATTCATACTGGATTTATTTTCATGATTTGAAATATGCTAAGGTGACCCCAATTTATAAAGGTAAAGGGCCAACAGATACTTGTTCTAATTATCGACCTATATCTGTTGTTTCCCATAGAGCTAAGATTTTGGAAACATTAGTACAGATTCAGTTTCATTCAAATGTATTGACCCATGATATGATTACTTGTGAACAATCAGCCTTTATAACGAATAATTCTACAGTAACTAGCTTACGAGTAGTAGAATATTGGTATGATGCAATTAATGTTCATGAAGTAGTGGGTGTGTGCTTTCTTGATATTTATAAATGCTTTGATACAATTTCTCATGATTTATTGATACTTAAATTATAACACTATGGTATAAATAACACTGAACTAAATTGGTTTTAGAGTTATTTGACAAACAGAAAGCAAATTGTTAATTTGAATGGTACATTATCACAGGCCAAATCAGTCACTATTGGAATCCCCCAAGGCGGGGTTCTAGGACCCGATCTTTTTGTATTATTTATCAATGATATTACCCAAAGTGTTAATTCTTGTACATGTAATATATTTGCTGATGACGTTGCAATCTATGCTTCTGGTGACAATATAAATGTTATTCAATCCTATTTACAAAAAGGTATTAATGAAATAAATGAATGGTACATGAATAATAGGCTAAACATTAATATTGATAAGACAAATGTAATGGTTATAACCTCCCGTCACACTAGATTATTATCTAAAGATATCAATATTACACTTAATGGTAACCAGATTCAACAAATAGATTGTGTAAAGTATTTAGGAGTATATGTCGATAGTAACTTATTATGGGATAATCATGTTAAGCACTTATGCAAAAGTCTCTCATATAAGGTTTTTTCTTTAAGAAGGTTAAGTATATCATTCGATACACCAATTTTAAACGTTCTTTATAAAAAACGACAATATTACCATGTATAGATTATGCTTGATCCGTATGGGGAAACTGTTCTGTAAAAAAATAGAGATTTAATTTATCGTATACAAAAAAAGAGCTGCACGAATAGTATTTAAGAAATATAACCCCCTAGAAGTAGAAATTAGTGAACTGATACGAAATCTTAAATGGCAAAGTTTTGAAATACGTAGAGATTATTTTTTAAATGTACGGATGTATAAATGTATTAATGGTGAAGCACCAGAAAGATTATGTAATGAAATTGAAATGTACTTTGATCGCCACGGCTTTAATACACATAGCGCTGATTCGTTATACGTTGTAATACCGAAACCCCAAATTGAACTATTCAATCAATCATTCCAATATTCTGGTGCAAATACATGGAACACTTTATCAACCGAACAACAAAATCTACCTTCACTCAACTTGTTTAAAGTCCACTACAAGCGTCGCCTTTTTTGAGGTCAACTTTCTCTTGTGTTATTTTTCTTGGATGCAATTAGTCTGTATGTAATGTATTTGTGTACTTCTTTATTATTTTATTGGCTTCCTGTTGTATGTATATTTAATTGTATTTTGGTATTCCCTCACACCTACAGCTGCTCAGGTGGACTTATTTTGGAGTTTATGAATTTGGTATATTTAATTATTTTTTGGCAGCATTGAACATTCCAGTTTGCATTATTTATACACGTGTACCACGATGCATGCGCTGATCGTCTAGTGGGTTTTTAATGGGTGTGTGGTGGGTGTGTCAGGAGGTGTTGATTGTGTGGTGATTAAATAGATGCATTGATGTGAACGATGTATTGTGTCTCTGTGTGTACGTGTACAGTGTCTGTTCAGTGGGTGCACTATCGTGCACTAACATGTCATCCTGTATAAATATATTCAATAAACACAGTTTTTAAAATAAGAATCATCTAAAGAAAAATATAACAAAATTAAAAATATATCATATTTGCATAATTAATTAGCTCTAATTAGCATATTCTAATTAAAACCCAATTTTGACTATGCAATATTGTAGATTGCACGGAGTCTTATCACCACGCCAAATTTGGAGTCGTACGGAGTTCCGGTTGCCGAGACCTTAAGGGGGGTCCTTTTAACCCCCCCCCCCCCCCCCCCCCCCCATTTTTTAAAGGTTCTTGTTAGGGTTAAAACGTCCTTACTTAAACAAAAACTATTTATTATCATTTTTCTTAGTTAAAGGATTAAAGGATGCCCTATCCCGTGAACCAAGTCATCATGTTTCTTTATTATGGCAAGTACCCGTTCCGTTTTGGGGGCCACCGTGGATAGCAATCAGACATTTCATTTTATATTCCCGTGTTACCCACAATATGTTACCCACAAGCATAATGCTCACAGTACGTACACTTAAGGGTATACATTGTCAATTTAGGGTATAGCATAGGTTTTCCGCTCAATTTCGCGATTGTGTCATTCAAATTGATAATAGGATCAAACGAATTCGTGCGATTTGCGATCGCCGTGTCAGAGCAGCATTCGAATTCGTAAATAGTCGTTCAAAAATCACGCCAGAGCAAGTGAAATTGCACAAAGAGCATATCTTTTCATCAATGGTCATTCAAATTGGAACGTAGTTTACGCTGGCGCATATTCGGTCATTCGAATTTGTGAAAGGCCATGACGCGTTAATTTGTATGCACCAAGTTCAAATTTGGCTGCACATTCGCGACTACGAGTGCCTATAAATGAACTCCTGTGTCTATTCACGAAAGCTTATGCGTATGCAGGAATTCGCTTGCACTTATTCGGAATTTGGTAGACCGATACCAACGCTTACGCGGCAATGCGTGAAGTTGAATGACCTTTAATCAATTCGATTGAAACAACTGACAACTTGAGCGGTAAAATATACATTATACACATGGTTGGGATAGTATGTTCACCATTTTGCCTACGTTCCAGCTGTGTTTCTGCGGCATCTTTGAGTAGTCCTACACTCGCTAAAGTTTCCTTGGCAGTCTTGTTTGGTGGGAGTCTCCTTTTCCACTCAAGCAGCATATCGATGGCAAGCTGTTCGTTTCTCTTCTGGTTTAATTGAGGAATGGTGAAGCCCAGAGCAACTCCGAGCTCATAGTACTCATGGTCCATACTGATTTGGTTTGTTATTTCAGATAACTCAGAGTCTGACGTGCAGTCCATATGATCGATGGAATTGCTTTAGGGACAATGGGAGTACAAGATAAACAATTGGTAATCATAAATCTTATCTAAATCCAAAAGATTTAAATAAAGAAATGTTGGCGCTATCGCCCAAATAAAGTAAATAAATCAAACAAAACGTATACTTGTATCCATTTTACATAGGAATTTAAAATGTTATCATTTGGAAGAAAATGCGTAAAAAGTTTATGTAGGTTCCAGAAAACAACCTGTTTGCTGATCAGAAAGTGTTGCATGAAACTGTGAGTTCTATATACATTTGCATTATATATTATGTTGCACCATTTGGCAAATCACTATCAATCACAATCCATATTTAATGGTTTTATATTAATCTTAATCTGACTGGAAATACTTTTTTATACAAAATATATGAGACAGAAATAACTTACACTGCATGTAATTAATACATATAAACCCCTCAAAAAAGTTCGGAAACTCAAGTTTGATCGATTATATCTATTTTATTAAGAAATCATAATGGTTATATTTGGTATCACTTGAAAGGGTATGTATACCTCTTTAAAATGCCAAATTCGTAAGCATCACGAGCACGAGGTATGTGCAGTATACTTGAGAATGGAAGGTCTGACAACCATATCACGGTCTTTCTCAAGTTCAAATTCTTTCGACGATGAATATCTTGTCAATGAAGAGATACTGTTGAATATGGTATCAGACAAAAGCCTGTTTAATTATCTTTCCAATGACACCTCACTTGGAATAATTATGAAAGCCGGGTAGGTACAATTAAGGTGAATATTTGGGAGGATCGACAGCAAAATGTAAGCAAAATGCATTTGATTGTGTGAAATTGAAGGCGTTGCATCCAAAAACGACTTTTGTGGGGATATCTTAGTACTTTACTTTACATAATCATTATGAAATTCAACATTATGTTAAAGCGTGTTAATTTGTCAATGAAATAATGCCCCATTCATAGTGGTTATGTGCTTGAGGTGTGTGTAGTACCTCTAAATGTATGGGGCTCAAAATGACACGTTGTTAGGTCGACTTTCTTCCGTTTGATACGTGGTAATAAGGGCATACCTACACGGTCGAAGAGGGCGCTAATATGCCAGTTCTGGTCAGTTTGCGTAGGTTTAGAGAAATTTGAAGCATTTTCAATACATCAAGTTTGTGAGTTTCCTGTATTACACACGCACATTCAGCATAATCATTGCAAATGAGACATCATATTAAAGGTAAATTAACGAGCTTTCCGATAGTGCAAAACGTAATGATGATAGAGTTATGCTTAAAGTCATACCTGTAAAGTGTCCAAATCCACGAAAATTACTTGGAGCTTCCTCGTTTCTCTTCTACCGTGTTGTTTAGCTTATGGTAAGAGAAGAATAAAATTGGGTTTGATTTTTTAAAATGTTCCTTTGGTATGGAGATAATTATCATTGAAAATCATTATTTCAAAACCGTTGGCCAACGGTTTTGAATAGTCGTAGCTAATTGCGTCCACATTGCAGCACGCGTACCCCCCGTGAGAACATTCCGGAGATTGAACTTTGGACCCAGCGATCGCGAATTCCATGGATTCTGTACTACGCATGTAAACATACACGGGTGCGAATATCTCAAAAGGCTAATATTCCTGTGACAATGTATGGCAAACCATCAGTATTCGGTGATCATGGTGATAAAATATGAACTCAATATTCGTTTTTTTCACTAGGTAAACAGTGTTCGTTTTCTTTCAAACTTTCACAAATCGTTCAATTGTATTTTACAATGATATTGATATATGATTGAAGTCTCAAATGTCTTTTTGTGCAATATCTGACACTTTACAGGTATGACTTTAATACAACATTATCTTACCGGAATCTTGAAACAAGAAGCCATGGTCTTAAATTCATAGCATTTATAGACCCCCATATCCGGTTTTACTGCACACACCCCAATAGCATTATTACAGGTGAGACATGATTTTAAAGAAAAATAAACACGCTTTCACATGATACTAAATTTACTGATGATTATGCAATTTACAACCCTAAAACATCCCTCCAATAGTCGTTTTTCGATGCAACGCCTTCAATTTCACAAAAAGAAATGCATTTTGCAACATTTCCCTTTCGGCCCTCCCCATATTCAGCTGTACCATACTTAACCTGTTAATAAAATTGTTACGGAAATAACCATATTGAAAAGATAGACACATAGGCTTTAAAATGATACCAAATTTGATAAGTTTAAATCATTTGAACACGCTACAATCTTCGATACAACCTGAACATTAAAAAATACGGCACAAGTGTCAAATTTCCCAACTGAATACTTTCGGCCCGTTTTGCGACATTTGACTTCTGACCGTCCTCCATTCTAAAACGCACTGCGTATTCCCTGATTTGAAATGAATGACAAATAATGTACCATTTTAAAGGGAAATCATCATGCATTGCAATGACACTAAACGGAACAAATACAATTTGACAATAAAAGTTATACAATCGATCAAAGTTGAGTTTCCGAACTTTTTTTGAGGGGTTTATATGCAATTGTATGTCTGTTCGAACAAACTTCTTATCATAATGATTACATTACATTATTAAAGGACAATGAAATCCAGACAAATTGTTGTATGCACTATAAGACACCAACTATAATGAATAGTCCCTGAAAATTTGAGCACAATCGGTCAAGAAATAAGAAAACTATGGCTCTTTGAAAAAAGCCATGTATTTCTTCAAGTGACTCAAATTGGCAACGCACTCTGGCAAAGTTGTGGACAACTCCCCATACATTTTGTACACAAAATTTCCATTTTGTTCAATTTTCTCAAAATGTATGTTTACCCTTCGTTCGAGTTCAACATATGTTTTGTAGAATGCTTTTATACATAACATATCATGAGTTGGGGGAAAAGAAAAAAATGTGACTATGAAGAAAACTGTAAAAATGGGAACTTTTGTGTACAAAACATATGGGGAGTTGTCCACACACTTAACAGAGTGCGTTGCCAATTTGAGCTCCCCATAGGAATAAATGGGCATCTTCAAAGAGCCGTAGTTTTCTTGTTTTTTCCCGATTATGCTCTAACTATCAGAGATTATTCCTTTTAATCTCCTCAAAACTATGAAAGCAACATTTTGCTTGGGTTTCATTGCCCTTTAATACATATGCGGAAGTTGTATTCACCTGCGTTGGATTGTGTCCTTCGACGCGTTGACAAATTCTGATCCTATCAATAAAATAAATATATGTTAGACATCGAACATCTTTCATATGTTGGTATTTACAACGCAAATGTTAACAATATTGTACCATAGGAATAAAAGGGGCTCCTGAAGACCAATCAAATTATTTACTACATCTCAAGTACCCAAGAAAAATACAAAAGAAAAAACGGGCTTAACTAGATCCCAATAATAAATTCAGAACAGATATTAACATGCGCATGACTTTTAAAAGAGATATAATCTGAGTCGGGAAGACTATTACACATCCGATGAATGAAGCTCCCGGCCAGATGTGAGGTTTGGCTGAGCCTGGTCTGGCTGGCATAAACACACTTTAATAGTCGGGTCACTTGCCGTCTTTACAAAGATAGAATAAGCATGTCTCGCATGTCTTTTTGGACAGTGTTGCAGGGGCATTTTATACAGAACTGACCCTGTAGTTATCTGGCGTCTCTGTGCTAAGCTTGGGATTGAGAGTCGGGTGCGAGTGGTACAGCAATTTTCCATTGAAACTATAAACCATCCCCTTAAATATTTCATTCAATAAATACAGCGTTATATTTTGTAACTGTACATACTTTGGCCTACCCAAGGCTGGGGGTGACATGGGGGCAAGTGATCCTCTCCACCCAACAATTAGCAAAGACTACAGAACATAGGAAAACATATTTTCCACTCAGTGTTATGCCAATTTGGTTCGAAAGAAGCACCAATAACGATATATCAAAATACATTTTTGTAGTTATTGACAGAATAACGGATTTCTTCACAAACCCTGTGTTTTCAGCACGAAAGACATGTGGCAGGAAGAATAGGGGTTTTCCTTCTGTTCAATGGTAAACCTCACAATGTCAGCATGGCCGTCAAGATTGAGTTTGGACGCAGGAAATGGTCGAACTGTGGAAAGTTGGAGTCGAATAGCCGTGGCCGACACTCGCTATAAAAAGTAAAATGGTGTAAATGTGTACTTCAAGTGAACATGCACTGTATTAGTATTGTTTAAATGTTTTTATAAATATTTCATTTTCATTTCATTTATTCAACCATAAAAACAATACAACAAATCGCAACACTAATACATGAATACACTGTTTTATGGTTCGGACCATTAAGAAAGCATGGCTTGTACAAAAAATGGCCCTTAAACATATACAAATAAAATAAAACATACAAAATATAACTAATACAGATCACGCGCATACACACACATTCACACACACACACACACACACACACACACACACACACACACACGCACACACACACACTACCCTATACCGTCCTAAGATATAAACAAATATACAAACAATGCTCTCTTCGTCCACTTCATTAAGTCTTGAGTATTTCAATTGAATAGTGTTTCTAGATTACGTATGTATGACTTCCACATTAATCATTTTAAAACATTAATAAAATGTCCCTGAATATTGAATAAATAAAGACCGTTGTATACGTAATATTCGATTTACTTACTTCGGTTTTAACCTCGCCTCCATATTTACAAGATATGATGACGTCTCCTGCCTTTGGCATCACATTGAAAGACACTGGAGGATGGGCCTCTCGATAGTGTTCCAGTTCGTCATTGGCTTCTGACAGCTATGACAATAATGAGAAAAGGGACAGAGGAGGTATAGTGTCAGACGGTATCCACGATATCATTATCTGACCCTGCATGAATGGCGATGAATGGTTGCAAATATTTTACCACCATCAGATTAAGCTGTCAATTATATATATAACTATATGGTCCATACCATCGCCTTTTGACAGTGACTCTTGCACATGTACAGGTTCTGATTCTTTAAAAGTGTTTCTCAATAATTTGTCTAGGGTTGAAGAGTTGATCAGCGTTAATCCGTACAAGCTACATCATATTACCATAAGCACCCCCCCCCCCCCCAAAAAAATGATAATAATAAACAACAACAACAAAAACAAACAAACAAAACAAGAGGAAACAACCAAATCTATATTTACGTTGAGACATTTGACCTCATCGACCATACGATTGTCAGATGATTTATCATAAGTATGTTACAATTATTTCAGCCGTGTTCTCAAGATGAAATGCACTTGGGTTTATCAGGATTAATGAAATGAAATGAAAAGAAATTGATTTATTGTCAATAATAATCAGTTCAATAATTACAATTTACAATAGTCATAGTACATTAGATATGAGATTATTCGTTATCCTAAAGTGATTCCGTCCGAGTGTCAAACAAAGACCAATAGGACCTGGTTTGAGGTTAAAGGGGTAGTTTAGTTTTGGTAGAGAGGGCGCTGCACATCACAATTTTTTTGTGAGGTAATGAAAAACTGAGTGTCGAATTTGAGAGAACATGCAATTAAAATGGCAGAAAATCGACCCAGAAACGGCTGAAATATCAATAAATATAACTGATCTTATAATTATTTGGGGCCCAAATAATTAGATGATTTTTAGAAAAAAAAAAAAAAATGCTTGCACTTTTTCAAAAATTTTCAAAAGCATTTTTTAAATAGTTGTTGATGATCTCGCTATTTAATCATTATATCAATAAAACATCACATGCATAATTTTGTATGAAAAATGGTTGAAACCAATGCCTTTTTAAAAAGCGCCCTCTTGTGATTTAATGGCGCTTTTTGAATGATAACAGGCCTTTTACTTAGTCGTTTGTAATTGTGTATACCTTTCGAGCATGGTGGAGTTATAACTATTAGTTTACAATGTTACTGTGCAGGTTTTGGCTACTAAAGTTCAGCCTTACCAAAAATTACTACCCCGTTAACACTTTTAAATCACTCTTTGTACATTACTGTGGTCGATTTTAGAAGTGTGTCATGCAATAAAAATTGATTTTAAAACTTATGATTACCTGTTCAATACATGCGAGATTATCACCAAGGTGAAGCTGAATAGTGCACTCCTCGTCTGGGTTAACATGTTCTGGTATGAAAGGGGTGCAAAAGAGTTCCTTCCAAGTTATATGTTGCTCTATAGGAAGTAGTATCCACCACTCCGCACAGTAATCAACGTGGAGCTCAAAGTGTCTCTCTCTGACCTTGCAGTACGGACGGACATCGGGAGTACATGCGGACTTTATCTTTGTCACCATTGCCGGATCTGTGTAACATATCAACACCAATATAGGATTCAATGGTGACATTTTGCATGTATTGCTCAGGTTTGCAGGATGCTTTCGAAGGGAAACGGTCAATGTAGAATAATAGTGTTTTCTTGATTATATATAGCAGTTTATGAAGACATAAGAGCATGATTTCGCCCCAGGAGTGCTACTACATTTTTAAATCTGAAAAAAAATGCCCTCCTATAGTTTACAGAAAAAAACCTGAACCAATTTTAAAGAAGTAAGTACTTTTAGTTTTATATAATAATGGTGTTCGTGCAGAGAATATTCTTCGGTATCTTCTTGAAATAAAGGAATCATATGGATTAGATGGAAAACATAGATTATGTTTTAGCAATCATCATGTACAAGATTCTGTGCGTGAATATTCTCAAAATTAACATTTATAGCAAGAAAATTATTCTTCCATCAAGCATTACAATATCCACTCCGAAAACTTCTGAAACGGTAAAACTTTCTCTACCAATATAGAAATTAAATGGTTTCTTCTTTCAACCTCCTCAGATCGTTATTATACAACTGAATAAGCATCGTTTATTTCGATATTCTCGTCTTTAATTTTGTTTTCAGGATATTATGATACACACTCTTAAAATGCGTAAAATGACAATCATTTTGATTGGCACTGTACACTGCTGATTCCGAAACGCTAATTCACATTCTCTAAAACTATGTGATGGTTTTCCCGGTTTTTGCTCATTTCCCCGTGACTGGTCACATTCACTTTCAATTCTATTTCTGTTATTTTAAGTATGTCTTAATGTTAGAAAATGATAGCATGATACCTGTGCCTTGATTACTAGGTCGGGAAACGATGAAAGGACGAATTTGATCACAATTGTAAACCATGGTTGAGTGTGGGATCTTCATCTTTATAGCGCGATCGAACTGGAGACCTGGCGAGCTACTTTCACAACGAATGCCATAGCAAGCCAAAGACTCATGATCCGCGATGTCGATCCAAGAAGCGTCAGTCACTGTCTTCACTGTGATTTCATGTTGACTACCTCTCCCCAGTGCACCAGTTGGAATTGTGACGGTAGCGTTTATTCCTTCCAATTGTATATCCTTTCCATCAGCAGTGACGGTATGACTCATAGGCCGGGAACTAGCTACTTAAACATGTAAGTGGGAAATAAAGATTAATATATGAATATTTCTTTTAAAATAACATTATCCAAACATATACAATTGCAATAAAAATCACGCTACTTAAACTGGCGTCATTGTGCTTCTCACTCGGTCATTGCAACGATACCTAATATTATAAGGTTTACTAATAAACGAACTGGTATGATTATTAAATGGTTTAGCATTCATACTTTCAACTTTCAACATTATTGAGGTTAGATTAATCAAGTTTGCGTCATTAGATTGAAATTGTATTCCAAAGTATAAACTTAACACAAATCTTATTAGTAGGGTTGTCAACGGCCAACAAAGTGGGCGTTCACTGCAATTTTGGGTACGATTGTTTTATTGGCACACATATTCCTTGGATAAAATGAAGAAAATTCATCCAAAGAGACAATCTGTACCTATGAAAATTTGGCCTAATTTCCATAATTTATGCAAATTTATTCATGGGAATGGGATATTCTATGAAAATGGTGTTTTTTATCAAAACTATTTGACAGAACATATTCCTTTGATCAAAATAAGAAAATTTATCCAAAGAGACACTTTGTATCTATGCAAATTATAGGCCTAATTTCCATAATTCATGCAAACTTATTCAATGAAATGGGATATCTATGAAAATTGTGTTTTTATTGACGTATTTGAGAGATCATATTCCTTGGATCAAAGAAGAAAATTCATCCAAATATACACTCTGTATCTATGCAAATTAGGCCTAATTTCCATAATTTATGCAAATTTATTAATGGGAATGGGATATCTATGAAAATGGTGTTTTTATTGACATATTTTAGAGATTATATTCCTTGGATCAAAAAAAGAAAATGAGGCCTAATTTTCAAAGATACAGAGTGTCTCTTTGGATAAATTTTCTTCTTTTGATTCAAGGAATATGATCTCTCAAATATATCAATAAATACACCATTTGTATAGATATCCCATTCCCATGAATAAATTTGCATAAATTATGGAAATTAGGCCTACTTTACATAGATACAGAGTGTCTCTTGGGATGAATTGTCTTCTTTTGATCCAAGGAATATGTTCTGTCAAATATTTTTGATAAAAACACCATTGTCATAGATATCCCATTCCCATGAAAATATTTGCATAAATTATGAAAATGAGGCCTAATTTGCATAGACACAGAGTATCTCTTTGAATGAATTTTCTTCATTTGATCCAAGGAATATGTGTGCCAAGTAAAACAATCGCACCCGAAATTGCAGTCACGGACCCTTAACCACCCTACTATATGTTTTTTTTATTGAATTGTATGACCTTACCCATCAAAAGCAACCACTAGTAGGAATGGGTCAGGTTAAAAAGTTAACCCTAATCCCACTGGGGGGGGGGGGCATTTTGCCCCCCTCCCCCATGTCATTGTTTTCGATGTGCATCTAGACCGATTGGAATTTCACGTTCAAACTTCATGACTTTTTTATCTCAAGTCTCCCGCATGTTTTGATATATAATTCATCCCGGTCGGACATGTAGCACTGATTTTAGAGGTCGATAATTGCTCAACCGTCACAAAAACTGCAATGTTTGTACAGGTTTCTATGTAATTCATATATCCGATGCCATGTAAACTCCAAATCTGTTATAATTGTTACATTGAATTATAATTTGGATTATTTTTTTGTTATTAGTTTAATTCATACACTTCAGAGATAAATTCTTCTAAAAAAAAATTAAAAAAAGTAAAAAAAACAATAAAAAACAATAAAATACTTGAGAATGAAAACAATGAAATACATAATTTATGCAAATCAGTGATATATTTTATCACCATCAAAAAACATGGATATGATGAATTACATCATTTTAAAGTATTTTTACAGAAAACCTGAAGAAATCCTGTAATTTCTTTTGATTTTAGATGAAAATCCCAATTTTCCCCCAATTTCGTCAACAATGTGCATATTCAACATGTTAATTAATAAAAAAAAATAATAAAGGTCCAAATTTTGTTTTTCTTCAAATTCTTATTCTACTTGACTTGTTTTACGTATGTGCCAATTTTCAAGTCAATTGGTCCATTCGTTTTTGAGATTTTTTGAGATTTGAGGGGGGGCCAAAATGCCCCCCCCCCCCCCCCCCCCCCCCCCCAGTGGACTCAAGTCCCCAAAATAACCCAGTGGGATTAGGGTTAAAGACAATAGCCCGGGGGGCCACTCAACTATATTGCTGTACACACGCGCGACCAAAAAAACGCGTAAAAAGGGTACTTTTTGCCGATCATGGCGCGTCACGCGCGTGACGCGTTTAGGGTGTCAAAAAGGCCAAAATCAGAAAAAAAGGATATGATTGTGGAGTTAAACAAATACGCGTTTAGGGTATCTTTTTCTCCAAACTTGTTTCCCGGACTTGTCTGGAGTTTGCCGGGGATTTTGTGCGACTTCGAATGATTCCAGGGGATTCCAGATCTCGGGAACGTCCCTTTATCGCGCGATCATATCCCCCCGCCCCCCTCCACCATTCCCAGGTCCCCGCTTAAGCTCCAGGGCCCTACGTACGTAGATGTATATGGGATGTATATCGCGTGTCTCAACCATTACACAGCATCATTTTGCATGAAATGAAATGTAAATCGGAATTTCCTTTTCAATGATGAAAGTGAATACAAATGGTCTAGTTTGATGTCTTAAACGCATTTATAATCGCAGTGTGTTTATGTTGGGCGATTCGGACTGCGTGCGCGCGCGGACGATTTTTAGATGCACTTCTCTGAGATACAATCGTAATATGAGACACATTTGAAGGGGAGTGTCTAGAATAATATCCCTTGAATCATTGTAACCTCTACCCATTGTTCAGGTTTCGCAACAACATTTTGAACCATTTCAAGAACTCAGGATTTTGTGTATGTTTTAATGATGTTCATATTTTTTGTAAATAAATTATTCCAAAATGTTCCAGAAACAAGACATGGTAGTTATCATTTGTTTTTATAGTAACTACACAAATATCTCGAGAGAGCGATCCATTGTAGAAATACCTTGGCGTTGTTACATGCTGTATGAAATTGCAATTGGTATTATCAGAAATACAGTCAAACTTGCATGAGTTGAATCTGCTGGTACTGATGAAAACATGAAAAAGATTTTACTTACAAATTCAACTTATATAACCCCCCCAAAAAGTTTAAAAATAGATAATTCAAAATAGAGGCCTTTTGAATATCTTCAACTGAGGCAAAGTTTCAACTTAGTGTGAGGTTGACTGTAGTTCTTATTGACAAGCACATGTACATTAGAGGTTTATTTAAGGTAAACCTTGTTTAGGGGTTAAATGTTTAAGGTGGTTAAACATTTCCCCATTATTTTTAGAGGTTTAATTGAGAGCAATTGACGTAGACCTTGTTTAGGGGTATGTTTTAGGGGTTATACTTGTTTAGGGGGCACAATTGTCAAAAAAGCACGCGAAAATACTTGAATAGGGTATAAATTTGACTAATGGATAAAACTTGTTTAGGGTGGGTTTGAAAAACCTGTGGTCGCGCGTGTGTACAGCAATATAGTTGAGTGCCCCCCCCCCCCCCCCGGGACAATAGAAGCACCGTAAAAAATAGACTAGTTTTCGTCTGTAGACCCATGAACAATTACTATAGTATCGTGATTGGATTCCAAATTACATAATTTGTCTGGAAACCAATTTTTCTGAACGTGTTTGTGGAATGTCGTTAGTTTTAGGAAAGGCCCTTACAATAAAGCATAATTATACCGGAAGCCAATAACCATATTTCAAAAGTATTGTGACGAAATCCCCCCAAAAGGCCACACCTTACACTTCTACTTTGGGTGGCTCCTTCTCTAGATATGGGTAACATTAAGGTTTTATATTGCGCTATTTTCATGAAAGAATTTCATTACGTTGAATTACGAATTAAGAATTATGTTTCGAAAATAATATCGCTAGTGATATTTGTTTGTCTCGCAATGTATGGTCAACAAGGAATCTAAAAGATCACGACGTTTCGTGCGCCGCTGCAACACTTTGTCAAGTGAGTTAGTTAGTTAGTTAGTTTTTGTTTTTAGATGGCGACTCAGTCAAAATTGACTATTTACGCCATGTCTATATAATTGGCCGAAGGCCAAACATATACAATGGGCAAGGCGTTTGGCACCTGACTAGTGCGAATGCACTAGTTCGCGGAGGCCACGAAAAACCCCCATCGTGATGGGGGAAACGTGGTTGCGTCCGTGGATGCCAAACGAGGGCGCACTCCCTGTCTCCTTGTAAAAAATAATAATTTAAGTATTAATCTTTATAATCATTCCCACCTACGGTTATCAATATGTGCGCACCCGCGCTCACACCGATAAACGCATACAAACATATATAATAGCCAAAGGAGCTATCATTTATTTTTTTTAATTATAATGCATATATAAATTTATATATCTTTTGTAATATATTATGTATATTATGACCACTATCATCGACAGAATGTACGCACCCGCGTCCGATCTGAGGACAATATTTTATTTTATTATATATATTATGTATTTGTGTGTATCTGTGTATGCGCCCCCGCGCATTTCACTTAAACAAATTCATATATATATCGAAATCTTGTCTATAAAACATATGTGCACCCCCGCGCACTGGCATGTGTATTTATATCTATACTACAAGTTTACAGAGATTATATTTCTTCTAGTGTAGTATCATCAATCCGGACGCACCCGCGCTCGGTCTGACGAGAATCTACTCTATTAACAACTATTATGTTATTTATGTATCTATATCTCATCTATAAAGTGTCTGTGCACCCCCCGCGCACTTATATGTTTATAAAATATATATATATATATATATCCATACTACATATTTACAAAAATTAAATGCCTTCTGGAGTAGCATCATCAATCTAATGTATAATCTAATGTAAGCAATCGTGTTTTATACTCTTCGGGCGGCTCCAACCGCACTATGTCGCATGAGCGAATACGTTCCTAATTGGTCAATAACGGGCAAGGCTTATTGGCCGGTGCACACGGGTGCTCAACCAATCAGCGGGCCGCTGGCTCGGCTTGCTTGCTAGGCGGGGACAATAGCGAGCTCAACCAATCAACGGGTCGCTGGCTCGGCTCGCCCGCTGGTTGGAATCAACCGGTGCGGGCCGGCTGGTCGGGGAGTGTCATGGCGACGTATCGTATGCATCCAAAAGTCGGGGATATCGATCCCGTTGTCTCTATTAAAATTACTGGGATTGAGGCGGATCTGTATAGCTTCTTTTACCCTACGTGTGTACCAATGCCGTTCTTGGGAAAGGCACTGAACCCCGTCCCAGTCTGGCTGATGCTGGTTGTCCCAAGCATGTTCGGCTACGGCTGAGTTGTCAGTTCGGCGGAGCCTGACGTCCCTCTTATGCTTGGTGATTCTTTCTAATATCGGTCGGGCAGTCTCACCGATGTAGGATCTATCACATCCTTTACAGGGGATGTTGTACACAATGCCGTCCCGTCTGTGTTGAGGAATTGGATCCTTGGGGCGTGTTAGTTGCTGGCGAAGGGTGGTATCTGATCTGAAGACCGTTCGGATGCCATGGCTCTCTAGGCGGCGCCTGAGTTGTTGGGAGACCCCATCAATGTACGGCAAGACTGTGAAAGTCTTGTATTCCCTCTGATCCTTTGGTTCTGTAAGACTCAGGGCATTGCGGACACGGGTCCGCTCTTTGCATGGCTGTTGTGGACTTGTCACAATGCGTGATGCTCTGTCAAACAGACATTTCACTAGACCTCTCTTCACCGATACGGGATGGTGAGAGTCAAACGCTATGTACTGGTCTGTGTGGGTAGGCTTCCTGTAGACTGAGGTGGAGAGCCTATGGTTGTCGTGTCTGTGAACTAAAGTGTCCAAGAAAGCTATCTTCCCTTCGCACTCCATCTCCGATGTGAACTGGATGGATGGTTGGCGGCTATTCATGTGTTTGAGCAGATTATCCGTTTTAGAGCTGGAGACTATGATGAAGGTATCATATACGTATCTCTTCCAAACACGAGGAATGCAAGAGAGGGGACATGTGTCTAGCGCTTCTTCTTCGAAACTCTCCATGTATAGGTTGGCCACGACAGCCGAGACCGGACTGCCCATGGCTGCCCCTTCCGTCTGTTCATAGTATGAACCTTTATACAGAAAGTATGTGGATCGAAGGACAAACTCGAAGAGTTGGGTGAGTTGCTCCGGTGAGAGTGCGGTACGGGTGGGCAAACTGCTGTCTGATTGCAAGCGTTGTAAGGCAGCATTGAATGCGCTCTCAATCGGTACATTGGTGAAGAGGGAAACTACGTCAAACGAGACCATGCGTTCTTGTGCACCAATGGTTTGCTCTGCTATGAACTTTGCAAAACCACTCGAATTGGGAATCGTATATTCAGTAGAACCTGTGAGCGGAGACAGAATCCCTGCTAGGTACTTTGAGAGGTTGTAGGCAAAGGAGCCTATGCATGACACTATAGGCCGTAGTGGTACTGTGGGTTTGTGTAACTTTTTGGGTAACCCGTATATTCTAGGAGGTTGCTTCTGTGTGGGTTTCAACCTACGAGAGGTCGGTTCATCCATCACATTGTCTTTCTTTAGGTTCAGCAGGGTGCTGGAAATTATGTTAAACAGCCGTCACACCGCTCTACGCTCTCGCGCTCCTAATCCCCATTCATAAAATTGGAAGCGAGGACGTGGGGAGAGCGTGTGGAGGACGTGGGGAGAGCGGCGTTCATTGTTCGCTATTGTTTAGATCGTACACTTTTCTTGGCCGCTCTCCCGGCGCTCGTGCTGCGTCCAAGTTAAATTAGCAAATTGGCAACGCAGTGGGCAATGAATGGGAAGATTATCTCACATGCGTCAATAGATATCCTTCCATGAATGCACAGACAATAGCTCGCTGAACAAAAAATTAGGTCGCCGAAGACCCACGCTAGCTTTCGACATGTCGAAAACGAACGTAGGTCTTCGGCGACCTACTCTTTTGTTCAGGGGCTATTGTATGTCCATACATGGGAGGATATCTTTTCACACAAGTGTCATAATCTTCCCATTCATTCCCAACAAAAGACATCTATTCCAGCACTTCTGCTAGTGGACGCTATAGGCTATAGATTTGACACGTTTCAACCATAGGTAAAATGATGTCACAAGTTAAAATGGCATGTCCGGGCAAAAGTACATTTGGGGGAAACTCAATTTCTGGCTAAAACGTGGCATGGCGGCATACAACTTATATGAGGCTCCAATAAATGGGGACATACGCACACCCTATGTATGCATTATGAACACAGATTTCCCGCATATATATAATTGTTTTGTCCCAAATCTCGGCGACACGTTCCCAACGTGCACCCCCCCCCCCCCCCCCCCCTCCCCCCCGAAAAAAAAAAAAAAAAACCCGTCGCAAAACATGCACGATGTTCATACACAGACCATCGATATACATTTTTATATCGATGGTACAGACACCCCCAGTTCCCCCAAAGTTATGTTTTCAAATTACATTTGTCTGAATTGCATAATAACAGTCATTATGATAATACTACTACTACTACTACTACTACTACTACTACTACTACTACTACTACTACTACTACTACTACTACTACTTCTACTACTATACTACTACTACTACTAATAATAATAATAATAACAATGATAGTAAACAATAATAACTAGTAAACAATAATAACCCTCCACCCCACTTTTCAAAACAGATCCACGCCAAGAGCATGCGTAGTGTGCTAGTAGGAAACGCACTGAGTGTGTTCAACTACATGCGTGCATGGTATAGGATCGCAGAGAGCGTGTCGAGAGCGTGGCGAGAGCGTAGAGCAAACGGCCTCTTCTCATTGTTATGAGCTATTGTTACAGATACACGCAGCGTGAACAGTGAATAGCTCGGAATGCGTGGCCAGAGCGTACGTAGAGCGTGTTAAGATCGTGGTAAGAGCGTGAACGAGCTACCATTGTGTCATTAATCGCTCGATTTGTCGGCGCTTCCCCTGCGCTTTGATCAAAATACGAGAACGCAGAGAGAGCGTGGCTTGGGTGTGACGGCACACTTATGGTGCCGTCACACCGAAGCCACGCTCTAGCCACGATCTAGACAATAGCTGATCACAATCGCTGGAATGTTTCTGCAAAATGTCTTTTGTCCAATGAGGATCTGAATGGGAAGATTATCTCACATGTGTCAATAGATATCCTTCCATGAATGCACAGACAATAGCTCGCTGAACAAAAGATTAGGTCGCCGAAGACGCACGCTCTCTTTCGACATGTTGAAAACGGACGTGGGTCTTCGGCGACCTACTCTTTTGTTCAGGGAGCCATTGTATGTACATGCATGAGAGGCTATCCTGTGCGATAATCCTCCCATTCATTCGTCATTTAATCATCGTTCGGACAATGCTTCGCCTCCCACTGCCAAATTTATGAATGGGGATTAGGAGCGCAGCGAGAGCGTAGCCTGTGTGACGGGGGTATTAGTTAGGTAATTTCGATAATTTCAAGGTCTTACCTTTGTACTTTGGAGTTACACCTCCAGAGCCAGTCCTAAATATGATATGAACATGTAAACATAGTTAAGTTGGATGAAATTAGATGAATATAACTATAATAAAATTGTCCACACTCATAGGTGAAAACACATATCATAAATATCCCATTTGTGTGTATAGAGAGGTATCTTTCATTCAATTTCAACTTGATAACTCACAAAATAGCAAGTCAATATGTCGTGTAAATAACAATGCACAACATTACATTAAATAAGATAGTATACTGATCGTCATAGTGCTACTAATGTGCACATTTATGACGCTAAAATTTAATGTTTATAAAGTATCAAGCCCGATATATTATGTTAATCAAACAAGCCTTTTTTAATTGGAAACAACAACGAATATGCAGATATATGTGACCCAACCAAATTTAACAGCCATTAGTGGGTAAATGTCGATACTAAATTAATAATAATATATATCGCACTTATATAGCGCCTAATGCAGAACAGCCTCCAAGCGCATTATTACCCCTGGTCATATGGTACAGTTCAGACCCGCACAATTATCTTGTACACATTCTCAACTCCCCGGGGAGCATACTAGCGGCGGGCAACCCTATAGGTGCACCAAGCTTATTTTCACCAGACCAGGTACCCATGTATACACCTGGGTAGAGAGCAGCAATGTGGATTAAATGCCTTGCCGAAGGACAAACGGAGTGGGCAGGGTTCGAACTCGGGGTCTCACGATCAGAAAGCACGCGCTCTACCGATCTTGCCACATGATATAAACAGTTTCTCTATGTAATTTGCTGTAAGTTGGTATCTTGTTCGATGTATAACGCTACTGCATCGTTTAGATATAAAGGTTTCAAAGAGAGCAGAATCATTTCAAAAAATTTAGATTTAAGAGAAAGGAAACTATTGCTTATTATGTAGAGTAGACAGACTAGCAATACCCCACAGCAACTCATGTTTATTACTATGTTGAAAAAATAAATTATTGACGTATTTCACTTCATATTATGATTCTTCTTAGCTCGCCCTTTGGCGAGAAGTTGCTCCTTTCATTTGAAAGAGTCACATGTATCAACATATAATTGAACATGGACCTGATTTGCTTGAAACCCACAATATAAACTTATGAATGAACATTTTTGGTAGCTGTAAATTATTGTTATTTGCAAATCATTTTTGTACCGCACAATTCGTAGGTATTTCTAACACTTATTTCACACGAAATGTGCTAGTGATAAAAGAAAAACGAAGCTGAAATATGTTCAATACATGTTTAGAACATGATTAAGAAATAATAACCCTGTACTTATTGCTTATTAGAGATTGTAGCCACTGAAAGTCGATATTGTTAACAAATATGCAAATTAGGGACATGAAAATAAGTAGCGGGAATGGATTTCTTACCCCTATATAACCTAGAATAATTGTTGTTATCACTATTCCTATATGCAAACTGACCTCTGACTTTATTCCAGAAATATGCAAATCAACGCATTATCATTATAATGCTTATACAAAAAATGTACAATATTGCCAAGGTGACATCCTCGCTGACTGTTCTAAAGAAACTATTAAAGGGATCTAGTAACTTTGTTGACATGTGCAAAAAGTGATGAATGGTTGGTGCAATGTATATTGTTGTTATCTCATATGTCCACAGGGTATTGTGTGAACATTTCAAGTCAAATGGACATTGTATGGCCAAGTAATGAGCGAAAATGCAAAGTGATATTCAGTAACTCACTGCACTCACTTTGTACACGGAAGAAAAACTCGCCCGGAGTTTTTCTTATCTGAATACTTCAATCATACATATCTTTGTAACGAAAGGGAAATTTGAAAAACCGAAACCTGTCCCATGATTTTATTGTTGATACGAATACAACAAGGTATAAGGGAACCGCTAGAATAAAAATTTTATTTTGAGGATTTGGACAATGTTACTAAGTCCCTTTAAGACCATGAATGATTTTGTCAAAATCCTTGGACTTACGGACGTATCCAGGTCAATACACGACGTAGTACCGTGTACATGTATAGATTACGAGTACAAAAACAAAATTAGACATTTTGAATGAGTATACATTGATAATGTCATGGTGTTTATAATATTATGCTCTACCTCGAGTGTATCATGCGCCTGACGGTTTCATCTTTGGTATACTGGATAGGAAGGTTGCCTCCGTTGTCTGGGATATCAACTCTAGCGCCATGCTCCAAGAGGTAGAAGACCAAATTTTGGTCCGGAGATAAGGTACGTTTGTAGATGCCTTCAGACTTCTAAAATATTTATTATATGCAATGAGATATTAGCATAATCGGTACCCTGGTATAGAGTTCAACACATGTAATATTACGATGTTATATGTTAATCAAGCATGAGGGTACATCTGATGGGAATGGCTACCATAGTCCTCCGCTAGGTATCGACACTTTGCTTCGTTGGTTGTTCACACCATAATTAGCATTATCAAATCTGATCACCCACTTACCTCTGGGATCGGAGTGATTTTTGTTCTTTCCCGGGTGTTTTTGTCGCAGTTTCTGACGGCAAAATGAAGACACGTTTGTCCATCACCTGATGTTAGGTTTGGATCAGCGCCATGATGTATTAACGCTTCAACTGTAGTTGTATGCCCCCGTTGTGTCGCGTGGTGGAGAGCAGCAAAGCCGAAGCTGTCTCGTTGGTTGATGGAATTTGATACCTTTGTCAAAAGCAATGGCCGAAAGGGAAACGTAATGGAAAAAATGGAAATATTCTATATTATATAAATATTATATTGGTCCGTAAATTTTTTTCGAAGCCGAGTCCAAGTACTTTCAAAATTTTCGAGACCGAGCTCAAGTACCTTTAAAGTTGAAAACCCCTCTCAGTGGGGGGGGGGGGGGGGGGGGGTGTCCGTAACATTTTTTCGAAGCCGCCTTTCAACATTTTTTTAAAAGTTACAAATTAGAAAAGGGTGGGTTCAACAAACCCCCCAAAGCAGCCATTTTGTAGTCAATGGGGAGGGGGGGGGGGGGGGTTGAACCCCCCCCCCCCCCCCTTGGGTACCCCTATGTGAATAACATACACAAGTACTCAACGTTTTAAGAAAACAATTGTTATACTGATATATGCATACATGCATACTATTATGTTAGCAATTTCAATTATCTTATCTATACATACCTTCTTTGCTTCACTCATTTGCAGGGGTGTTGCTGTGGTTGTGATCAGAAGGTATTTCACGACATCGACGTGACCATTCTGAGATGCAAGATGAAGGGCTGTGAGCCCATTAACAACTGTAACATTAAAATCGACTCCTTGACCCACGAGGTACTCTACAACCTCAATCTGACCCTCTGATGACGCAGTGTGTAACACAGTCGATCCACCTGTGACACAATTTATATTCGCACCTTCATCGCGTAGCACCTTTAAAACTTCAAGTTGACCTTTCCCGGCAGCATCAAACAAAGCCCTTGTGCGTTCACTTGGCTCGTCTGAATCAACCGAAGTTTCATCTCTACGTGCAATGAACTTCGCCAAATCCAAACATCCTGACGACAGTGCATAATGAAGAGGTGTATTTCCGGCGGAATCAACAGGAAACAATTTGAATCCGTGATTTATCAGAAGCTCCACGGTGCGGAGATCACCCGCCCTAGCTGCATGATGTAGGGCTGTCCATCCTTTGCTGTCTCTCCCATCTACACGACATTCCAACTCTAACAAGAACGAAATTACTTCATAGTCGCCCCTTGATGAAGAGACGTGTAAAGCTGTTATGCCGTCCATGTCCTGTCTATTAATATCAGCCCCATGACTACTCAGATATTTCACTTTATCGAGATGACCTTCATTTGATGCTTCATGCAGGGCTGTCCGTCCATTATTATCTCCCTTGTTCACGTCAGCACCTTGACTTATGAGATAATCCACTACATCGATATCGTATTCCTGTGATGCTTTATGCAGGGATGTACATCCATTATTATCTCCCTTGTTCACATCAGCGCCTTGTCTTATCAGATATTTCACTATATCGAGCAAACCTTTCTGTGACGCTGCATGCAGGGATGTACATCCATTATTATCTCCCTTGTTCACATTAGAGCCCTGACTTATCAGATATTTTATTGTTTTGAGATGGCCTCTCTCTGACGCTGCATGCAGGAATGTGCACCAATCGTCATCTACCTTGTTCACATGAGCGCCATGACTTATCATATCGAGATGACCTCCCTTTGACGCTACATGCAGGGATGTATATCCATTATTATCTCCCTTGTTCACATCAGCGCCTTGAATTATCAGATATTCCACTATATCGAGTTCACCAGCGTGTGATGCTGCATGCAGAGCTGTCCATCCATCATTATCTCCCTTGTTCACATCAGCGCCTTGACTTATCAGATAGTTCACTATACCGAGATGACCTTCGTGTGATGCTGCATGCAGAGCTGTCCATCCATCATTATCTCCCTTGTTTACATCGGCGCCTTGACTTATCAGATATTTCACAATATCGAGTTCACCTTCGTGTGATGCTGTACGCAGAGCTGTCCATCCATCATGATCTCCTTTGTTCACATCAGCGCCTTGACTTATCAGATAGTTCACTATATCGAGATGACCTTCGTGTGATGCTGCATGCAGAGCTGTCCATCCATCATTATCTCCCTTGTTTACATCGGCGCCTTGACTTATCAGATATTTCACTATATCGAGTTCACCTTCGTGTGATGCTGCACGCAGAGCTGTCCATCCATCATTATCTCCCTTGTTCACCTCGGCGCCTTGCCTTATCAGATATTTCACAATATCGAGTTCACCTTCGTGTGATGCTGCATGCAGAGCTGTCCATCCATCATTATCCCCCTTGTTCACATCAGCGCCTTGACTTTTCAGAAATTCCACTATGTCGAGTTCACCTTCGTGTGATGCTTCATGCAGAGCTGTCCATCCATCATTATCTCCCTTGTTCACATCAGCGCCTTTATTTATGAGATATTTCACTATATCGAGTTCACCTTCGTGTGATGCTGCATGCAGAGCTGTCCATCCATCATTATCTCCCTTGTTTACATCAGCGTCTTTATTTATGAGATATTTCACCATATCGAGTTCACCTTCCCGTGATGCTGCATGCAGGGATGTACACCCATCATCATCTCCCTTGTTCACATCAGCGCCTTGAGCTATCAGATATTTCACTGTATTAAAGCGACCTTTATCTAATGCTGCATGCAGGGCTGTACATCCATTACTATCTCCCTTGTTCACATCTTCCCCATAAGCTGTCGGATATATCACTATACCGAGCAAACCTTCCCGTGATGCTGCATGCAGGGATGTACACCCATCATCATCTTCCTCGTTAACATCAGCGCCTTGAGCTATCAGATATTTCATTGTATTAAAGCGACCTTTATCTAATGCTGCATGCAGGGCTGTACATCCATTACTATCTCCCTTGTTCACATCTGCCCCATAAGCTATCAGATATTTCACTATATCGAGCGAACCTTTCTGTGACGCTGCATGCAGGGATGTACACCCATCATCATCTCCCTTGTTCACATCAGCGCCTTGAGCTATCAGATATTTCACTGTATTAAAGCGACCTTTATCTAATGCTGCATGCAGGGCTGTACATCCATTACTATCTCCCTTGTTCACATCTGCCCCATAAGCTATCAGATATTTCACTATATCGAGCGAACCTTTCTGTGACGCTGCATGCAGGGATGTACACCCATCATCATCTCCCTTGTTCACATCAGCGCCTTGAGCTATCAGATATTTCACTGTATTAAAGCGACCTTTATCTAATGCTGCATGCAGGGCTGTACATCCATTACTATCTCCCTTGTTCACATCTGCCCCATAAGCTATCAGATATTTCACTATATCGAGCGAATCTTTCTGTGGCGCTGCAAGCAGGGATAAGAACCCATAATAATATACCTTGTTCACATGAGCGCCATGACTTATCATATCGAGATGATCTACCTTTGACGCTACATGCAGGGATGTATATCCATTATTATCTCCCTTGTTCACATCAGCGCCTTGACTTATCAGATATTCCACTATATCGAGTTCACCAGCGTGTGATGCTTTATGCAGAGCAGTCCATCCATCATTACCTCCCTTGTTCACATCAGCGCCTTGACTTATCAGATATTTCACAATATCGAGTTCACCTTCGTGTGATGCTGTATGTAGAGCTGTCCATCCATCATTATCTCCCTTGTTCGCATCGGCGCCTTGACTTATCAGATATTTCACATTATCGAGTTCACCTACTTGTGATGCTGCATACAGAGCTGTCCATCCATCATTATCCCCCTTGTTCACATCGGCGCCTTGACTTATCAGATAGTTCATTATATCGAGATGACCTTCGTATGATGCTGCATGCAGAGCTGTCCATCCATCATTATCTTCCTTGTTTACATCAGCGTCTTTATTTATGAGATATTTCACTATATCGAGTTCACCTTCCTCTGATGCTGCATGCAGGTATGTCCATCCATCATTATCTCCCTTGTTCACATCGGCGCCTTGACTTATCAGATATTTCACATTATCGAGTTCACCTACTTGTGATGCTGCATACAGAGCTGTCCATCCATCATTATCTCCCTTGTTCACATCGGCGCCTTGACTTATCAGATAGTTCACTATATCGAGATGACCTTCGTATGATGCTGCATGCAGAGCTGTCCATCCATTATTATCTCCCTTGTTTACATCAGCGTCTTTATTTATGAGATATTTCACTATATCGAGTTCACCTTCCCGTGATGCCGCATGCAGGTATGTCCACCCATCATCATCTCCCTTGTTCACATCAGCGCATTGAGATATCATATATCCCACTGTTTCAAGTTGTTTGTTCATAAATGCTGAATAAAAGGCTGTCCATCCTCGAATATCTCCCATGATCGTATCAGCCCGTCGACTTGTCAGATATTCCACTATAGCAATATGACCTCTATCTGATGCTGCATGTAGGGCTGTAAATCCACAGACATCTCCCTTGTTGACATTAGCTCCTTGACTTATCAGATATTTCACTGTATCGAGACGACCTTTATCAGATGATACATGCAGGGCTGTCCGTCCATTATATATCACCTTGCTCACTTCAGCGCCTTGACTTATCAGATATTCCACTATATCGAGATGACCTTCCTCTGATGCTCTATACAGGGCTGTAAATCCAAAGACATCTCCCTTGTTGACATCAGCTCCTTGACTTATCAGATATTTCACTGTATCGAGACGACCTTTATCAGATGATACATGCAGGGCTGTCCGTCCATTATTATCTTCCTTGTTGACATCAGCGCCTTGACTTATCAGATATTGCACTGTATCGAGACGACCTTTAACAGATGATACATGCAGGGCTGTCTGTCCATTATATATCCCCTTGCTCACTTCAGCGCCTTGACTTATCAGATATTCCACTATATCGAGATGACCTTCGTGTGATGCTTCATGCAGAGCTGTCCATCCATCATTATCTCCCTTGTTCACATCAGCGCCTTGACTTATCAGATATTCCACTATATCGAGATGACCTTCGTGTGATGCTGCATGCAGAGCTGTCCATCCATCATTATCTCCCTTGTTCACATCGGCGCCTTGCCTTATCAGATATTTCACTATATCGAGTTCATCTTCGTGTGATGTTGCATGCAGAGCTGTCCATCCATCATTATCTCCCTTGTTCACATCGGCGCCTTGCCTTATCAGATATTTCACCATATCGAGTTCACCTTCCCGTGATGCCGCATGCAGGGATGTACACCCATCATCATCTCCCTTGTTCACATCAGCGCCTTGAGCTATCAGATATTTCACTGTATTAAAGCGGCCTTCATCTAATGCTGCATGCAGGGCTGTACATCCATTACTATCTCCCTTGTTCACATCTGCCCCATGAGCTATCAGATATTCCACTATATTGAGATGACCTCTCTCTGATGCTGCATGCAGGGATGTAACTCCACAGACATCTCCCTTGTTGACATCAGCTCCTTGACTTATCAGATATTCCACTATATCGAGATGACCTTCCTCTGATACTCTATACAGGGCTGTAAATCCACAAACTTCTCCCTTGTTGACATCAGCGCCTTGATTTATCAAATATTTCACTGTATCGAGATGACCTTTATCAGATGATACATGCAGGGCTGTCCGTCCATTAGTATCTCCCTTGTTGACATCAGCGCCTTGACTTATCAGATATCTCACTGTTTCGAGATTGCCAGCATCTGAAGCTTCGTGCAGGGCTGCCCGTCCATCTCCAGTTCCCGTGTTCACTTCCGCTCCTTGGCTTATCACATAGTTCGCTGTATCCATTGTATATTTCCTTGTTCACTTCTTTCCTACTTGTTCACTTCGCAAAATCGGATATTTGACTGTTTTAAGATGACCAGACATTGCTACTGCATGCATGGCTGCATCCATCCTGTTTCAACTTCGTGATGACTTTATTTATATCAGATGTTCACTGTTACGAGAAGCATCGGTTGTTGTTATTTGGTAATGTTATTTGTATAATATGAGTGGGTATATATGAGTGATATTCACCGCTCGCCCGTGGACTATATGACATTAATGTAGTACTTACGTGACTGCGCTAAGTCAATCAATGACTCGTATTGTACTAATATAATACGGCATATGTTGAGTAATTATATGCGTTAACTCCTTAGTGTATGACTTTTATAATCCGATTTATTGTATTTGTGCTCGTTTGTCGTATGTACAAACTGCAAAGGAAGTGTCGACATGATTTATTTCGGAAACGTAAGTTAATTAAGGAAAAGACATGGCCGCATCTGTTATATACTTGGCAAAGTGCACAACATTGTGAGTGATAGTCAGAGCGTCCAAAAATCGGGTAAACTTGCTTGAATAATTTACTTTTAACATACAACATAAGGTAACTTTAAGAAATGTTTACCGAGTCGTTCAATTGGCTAATATTAGCTGTAATAATTCCATCACACTACATGTCTCTCCTCATGTCTCTCTTCTATCTTCTGGAATTGTTTGATAACCGATGATCCCACTTCGCATATCCCATAATTGCTTTACCACTTGTGCTAATTTTCTTTCGTAGCATCATCCATACATCAACATACGTGAAGTTACATTGTACTCTTCAGTATGATTAAACGTGTTATTTCTCTTTTGCACAATGCCCCCGTTAGCTAAGAAGATACATGTATCCGTCTCTTGTAGACATGTTGCCGCTGTCTCTCTTCATAGCGATAGATGGCCATTAATCTCAGTAGCAATGCATTGAAGATTTCCAAGCTCAAGAGCACTCTGTCACAGATCGTGTTAACAAAATGGTGACAACGTCCAGAAAAAAATTACGATACTTGAAATGTGTTGACTTCTTCAGCGTCTGCACATTCCACCGCAGAGAAGCTTGTAAAGTAAAGTCTCGCGATTGTTTAAGCTTGGCTGAAATTGGCTCCATGAATAGGTAAAAGCAACGTTTATAACAAACATGGACATATGAAGCAGTCTATTGTTACAAACCACGGTACTGCCTTTGACATTATGTGTTCGGCGTAAATTGTACCGTAAACGTACTGAACATATAAATAATTGTTTTAAAATGGCCAACGTAATATATGAGACACTACGTGCCTATCACAATGGTCGCGATTATGTGTCTCGTGGTGCGGCGGACCTTGCACTTACACCTATGTAAATTAACGTGTTTGATTAATTTGTTTGATTAATGTCAATAATTAATCTGCAACATGCTGACTTTGGCCCGTATTCACAAAGGAGGTTTGTAGAGGGTTTGTACAAACCATGGTTTATCCATGGTCTACATCTATGGATTGCTGCTCGTATACAAGTAAAACAATTTCTAATTTCTAATGATATGACTGTTGGTGCTTGCTAACTAGCAAATTTCGCCTTGTGAGAAGACAAACATTTATTTGGTGCATTTTGTAAATGTGTACCATCAACATTGTTAACAAGTAAGGAGATTACATTCTTTCTCCATCAGTTTACAAATGGCACTCCATAGATGTAGACCATGGATAAACCATGGTTTGTACAAACCTCCTACAAACCTCCTTTGTGAATACCGGCCATTAAGTTTGAAAAATACTGCAAATCTCGTTTTTGCCGCGCGCATACAGTTTCTTATCAATTATCTCGTATTATTAATCCCCATTGCGAACTTCATTTCGGTTGCAGGAACTCATATTTCCAAATGTGTTAGGCAAAGTAATTATTTTCTCAAACGCACACTTATCAAACGGATTTATAATTAATCCCTCATCTATAGAACACCGACACAGAAAATGTAATAATCTTTAATAAAGAATCTTTTCAATAATGTCAATACGCGCTGAACGCAGATCAAATGGGAATATCATAAACAAAATATTGTTTAAGACGAAAGGCGGAGCTGTTATTTAGTGGTCATGTATATTCTGGTCGAGAAAAGGGATGTCGTTTGTCGAATTTATGAGTCATTTGGTTGAAAATCAAGAATTAGAAATTGCCAAAAACCCTTAATCCCCGGAGGCAATGTACGTCCCCTGTACCCTCTATTGGGACCCTTTCAAAGTTGGCCCCTGCTCTCCACCCGTATATGGCACACCAAATCGCAAACAAAGTAATCGCTTGTCAAAATCTGCACATTATTAAAACGAATCACACAACTTGAGAGTTCTTAAACGATGTAGTTTAAGTTTCCTGGGGGCTCAATCCCTTAGGCTCTACCGGTGGCTCTTACTACTTACAGGAACACCTGGAACAATCCCATGCAAGGCTCCTCGCTACTGCATTGCCATGTATGCTATAAACACACCCATAAAATACCTTTCAAACCCCATCTTGAATGCGCTAAGTTGCAAAAATCCAAAAACCCCAGGAGGCAATAAGGTGTCTCTGTATCCCACATGTGCAAAACTTTGGGCAGAGGTCAAGCATTAATTCAATTTGATATCTGTGTCCATAATCAGTTATAAGGATATAAGGGCATTTGACCACCTATAATCTTTCAATCTTTTCCTCGATATGCCCTTTAAAGTACTCTACGAATAGATTCACTAATTTATACAATTTATCAGATATTATAGGATATGTAAATGTCTCAAATCTAAAGGTTTCCGGGGGGCTCATCCCCTGGACCCTCATTATGTCCCCC